>VZRZ01002239.1:516434-659521 GCA_013398175.1 Climacteris rufus | reverse complement strand
CCAAACCCCGCGGGGCTCAGGCCGCGGCTCGCACGTACCCCCATGGCCGCGCCGCTGTTGTGGCACTGCCAGTTTCGTGCTCCCCGCCGCGGCCGTGCCCTCAGCCAAGATGGCGGCCCCGCTCTCTCTGCCGGGCCGAAGCCGGCGCGAAGCCGCCTTTGCCCTCAACCAAGATGGCGGCCGCCCCCGCCCCGCCGCGCGGGAAAGGCGGGAGGTGCCTGTGGGCAGGGAGGGTGAGAAAGCGGAATGCGCTGGGGGTTTTCATCATTTAAAACGTGAATTAACCGCGGGGGTTTTTTTAATCGCAGTGGCTACTTAGGAAAAACAAATAGAGGTGCTAGAGAAAGCAAAGGCACAGTTGGGCAGCGCTGCCGTGGGGAGCACCCTCAGGGGCTGCGGGGAACCCCTCAAAGTCTTTTAATGAATGCTGCACAACAGATCTGCTAGATTAGAACTTAACTATTGCTTTTCAGCTTTTCTGAAGCTGGACGGGAGTGTCAGTGAAGATCGTGGATGGCTCTGGGCGTCCTGTTGTCTGTCTCTGCTCTGGAAGCAAAGGGGTAACCACAGCTCAGGATGAAGGTGACGTGTGTCTACTATAACCAGTTATCCTGTGCAGAGTCAGATGTTGTGCATATTTGAACTGGCCAACAAAATATCCAGCTCAGGATAGTAACAAAAGTTTACCTTGACAGCTGGCAAAAGTTTTGTTTCACAGAGCAAGACTTAATTCCTTTTTCTACTGCTGTGTAGAGAAGTACAGTGTTGTGTGTGATACGAGTGAAGTGACACAGGCTGAAGGCACCATTATAAAAGAGGTGTTAGAAGTCAGTCTCTCACCACAACTGAAAAATTAAAAATGCAAATCTCACCGTTTTATTAAGTGAGTCACTGACAGTTTGTAACAACAACAAAAACAACAACCAAAAAAAATCTAAAATACATAAAAATTTCAGAAACAGTGAGGAACCGAACAGGATCCTCCCTCCCACCCCCACTGCTGACACTGCAATGCAAACTTCAGTTTGTCTGATTTAAATTGGCTTAATCTTGAAGTGGAGTCCAATCAGACTGAAGACAAGACACTTAAGGTCCTGGACCAGGTAGTAGAACACTCTCAAGCCTTCTGGGTCTCTGCAGTGCACAACAGAAGGAAGAAAGGGGAAGAAGTTGAAGACTGATGCTCTTAGAGAGCAGGTTACAGAACTAGCATATTAAACAAATCAAAAGCCTACAGGCAGGGTTTCCAGATATCAGCCTAAACAGTAACAGATTTGCTTCATTCTACACTGGTCGGTTAAACATTCTGTACTCCAAGTGTTAACATTTTAAAGTCTTTACAAAATATGTATTTTTATCATAAAAGCAAGTCGCAACAGCACTCAGAATTAAAAAAAAACCAAACCATGACAGTCCTTTCAGCTTAGGTGAAATACAGGTATCTTGATTCTCCCAAAGAAATTGTTACAGATGGGAAAATGGTAGGTCAGCTCAGACTCTGAATATGTGTAACAGGGTTCTACAGCAAGAGCAGCTCTCAGTGAGTTTGAAAACACAGCCTGTAACACCACAGTCTAAAGGAATTTGGCACGCTGTGCTACCACACAGAGCACTGGTGCCCCCAGAAGCTGACTAGTACTTTAAATCAGCATAAAATACATGTATCCAGTAATCAACTAGTTCTAACATGGACTGCTAAATAAAACCAACAGCAGCATAAAAAGCAGAGTACGTACTTGGACTGATTTACATCAATGAGGGAACCGATTTTTGACGTGGTAAAGGAGATGTGCTCGTCACCGATTACTATCTCGAGCTCCTGAAAAATAAAAAGTTACAGGAACTCTACTGCCTCTTGGTACCAGTTACAGAAATACTTCAGTACTGTGATGGATTTTATCTTTTATTACAAATTTCTATTACAAAGACATCATGCCGCAGGTTTGTGAATTAGATTAGCTCCCACAACTACACTGCCATTGAGGCACTACTCAGGTTTTCAAGTAGTATTTGTTTCTTTTTTGGCTGGAAACAATGCTGCCTTGAGGGAAAAGTTCAGTCATGCTTCCAAGAAGCGAACACATGAAAATTACAGCAGCAATTAGAAGAGACACTGTGCACCCACCTGCCGGCCCACTCTGTCGGGAGGAGGCCACAGAGCATCATCTTCTTTTGTGATTTCGCTGTCGTCAATTATTCTCTTCAGCTCCTCCATCACGCTCTTGTGCACGTAAGCCTGGACACAACATTCCAACACGGAAATAAATACAACCCCTGCTCACAACATCCCAGCAAGGAAATCCAACCCCGAGCGCTGCCCAGCGGTCCCTCTGCTCGCACAAATCCCCGTCAGCGGCGCTCTGTGCCGTTTCCCCGGCTCGCAGCCCGCGGCGCTGCCCTCACCTCCTTTCGGATCATCACATCGTTCTTGTAGTTGCTGTTGTTGGCGTAGCGCAGCTTCCCTGCGGGGAGAGGCCGGGCATTAAACCGCGCCGGGGCAGCCCGCGGCCCGATCCCGCGCCTTCCGGGAGCGCTGCCCGGTTCCCTCCTCCCGCCCCTTCCCCCGCCTCCCGGGCCGTCCCGGCCCCCGGCCCCGCTCTCACCGTCGGGCCGGAACTCGAACTCGAGGAACTCGTGCCCGAACTTCCCCTTGTGCCCCACGTAGTAGCGCAGGTAGAAGTCGCTCGCCATGGTCCCGCCGCCGGCCCGGCATGCACCGCGCGGGCGCGCGCCACGCGCGTCACTGCTGCGCGCGGCCCTGGGGCTCGAGCGGCGGCGGGCGCCCCCTGGCGGGCGGCGGTGGGAGCCGTGAGGGGCGGGCTCGGTCCCGCTCCCTCAGCCGGAGCCGCCCGGGACAGAGCCGGGAAAGAGCCGGAATCCAACCGGGAAAGAGCCGGAATCCAACCGGGACAGAGCCGGAATCCAGCCGGGGCGGTCCCATAGCGACACGAAACGGTGCAGGTGAGGGGCCGCCGCCCCCCCGCCGCCTGCTGTCCCCAGGGCAGAGTCTCGGGCGGGCCCCGTGAGGGAACAGTTGTTCAGTTGTTACTAATAAAGGCTTTCTTGTAATATTTAGACATAGTAATGTAAGAAAAATTAGATATAGCTCACCGTTTGCTGTGAGCCCAGATGGTAGCATTCGGCGTTACTGCAAGAATTTGCTGTGCACTTTGTTATATTACACATTTTCCATCTCCCAAGTTGGAAGGGACCCACAAGGGTCATCAAATCCAGCTCTTCACCAAGTGGCGCATACAGGGATTGAAGGCACAACTTTGCCTTGATCAGCCCCATGCTCCAAGATCTGTGCCAATCTCAGTGACATTTGTAATGTTACATTTTTCAGAGTCAGAACAACCCCTGTGTGTGTGTGTGCTTTTAAGCAGAATGAAAAGAACTAGAATGCACACATTTCTGTCTTCTGAAGCAATTTGGTGCCTGGTTTGTTGAGATCCCTCACTGCTAGTGGCCTGAGGTTTGAGAGTAAATGGACTGGGGGTCAGTCCTGCCCTTTTCTGCTTTGCGAACAGCTGAAAGGAGATAGCGAGGACATAGTCTTTTGTAAAATATTCCCTTCTGCAAGAAAATCTCAGAAACAGGGTATCTCTTGTGCTGGTCACCAGATGGGACACCTTTTATTGAGGACACAGGATGGGCAGGGTGGTTTGTACTGTGGTGGTGTTGGACATGGGTTCTGCACTGATGGATTTGTTCATTTCGGTGGTGCTGCATCACCCCCAGTGCAGGCAGTTCGTGCAGGGCTAAAGGAGCTCACTCTGCTTTCCTCAGAGCCACAGCAAGGCTAACTCAGGCAATATTTACTGTTGTGTCCTGAACAGAATATCTGAACTGCTGCCAGATCTAATCTGTTCATGGAAATCACATTGGTGTGATATTGTGTGAATAATCAAATAAACCTTGTGATCTCAGTTACTTCTGTGTGGAGGGCAGCCCGTGGTGTCCACATCTGGACTTAATTCGTGCTTCAATGGAATAAAGCCTGATAGGGGTATTTATACCAGACTGAATGAAATTTTGGCAGAATTATTACCCTGCTTATTAAGTGAAATTGGTTGTGCAATCTAAAGGTAATGCCAAGTATTCTCTGTTTTCTCTTCAGGTTCAGAGGGGTTTTATTTGTGAGAGAATGACTCTACTGTAATTGTCTAAATTGTTTATAAGCCTTTCCACGAATATCAGTGCCTAATGTACTTTTATTTAAATTACTGTGTTGGAAGGAAGAGCAAACTGAAGTATGAGTTACCCTGAGAACCTGAATTTTAATTCCTCCTGGAGATATCAGCTGTCTTTGAGTTCTCTATACTAACTCTAACACATTTTATGGTAAATACACATTATAGGTGAGGTAAAAATGTTTTTTTGTTTTTCTGTGTGTATATTATTTTTTTGTCTACCTAAAATAAATGTCATGTTTGATGGTGCCACAATGGGTAGAGTGTTGCTGCCAGTGGTGTTGGGTTGTCCTGACACATTTACAATCCAAAACATGCTATGCTTGAATGCATTGGCTGAAGTATGTGTTTGTAAAGGCAGAAGTGTGTGCATTGTAGTTCTTTTCACTCTGCTTAAAACCATATAGAAACAGTGATTGTTCTGTCTCTGAAGAAAATATCTCCATAAACACACATTTTTAGCATTATTTTCCATATGGTAGAAGGACTGTAGTGTAGCAATGTGCATATGGAATCTTGGTACTGGTACTGGTTTATAAAGGGTTTGTATTGAGGGGTTTTTGGTGTTTTTAATGAGAAAAGCAAAATTTACATAATTTTCTCTTCTGACCTATGGGGAGCAGGTATTTCTGGGACTTGGAGAAACAGGAGGAATCAGATAAACAAGCTCTGAATATTTCTGCTTGTTTGGTTTTTTTTTTTCCTCATGCCAATAAAAGGGCAGATGGCTCAAATTAATCAACCTACTTTGGATCCCTAATTTAACTGAGTTTTAAGATTAAAAGATTTATGATTTTTTGTTGAAGTAGTTGTATTTCTGCTATTTTTTTTTCTCTTTACTAGAAATGTTGAACTCTTTGGAGAACTGGGTGACAGAATTTTTTTCACAGATTCCAAATAAGTCAGGTTGTTTTCTGATAGTTTTCCATGCCTGTGACTTGTGAAACCGTGTTCTAAACATAGAGAATTTTATGCAATTCTTTTTCCTTGTATCTACAAAGGCTTTAAGTCTTATTGATTCCCTTATCAAAGAAACTACTTTTGCCGAGGGAAGTCAGACAATATATCTAAAATGAATAAATCCATAAAATGTTCTTTTAAAATGTGTTCAATAGCATTTGATGTGCTCCATGGTGTGGATCTTGACTTTACATGTAGCTCCTTGTTATGCCTGTGTTCCTTTAGTTGCTGGGAAGAGAATTTTGTTCTAGTTTTGAAGAATGTTAATTCCTTTGCCTCTGCATTGTGTGAGAGAGAATTAGGATGAAAATATAGCTGAGTCAGCAGAGTGTTGTGGCTGTGAGAGACCAACTGGGGGTTCTGTGCTAACCCTCAGCTGTGCATTTTAATGCAGTTTAGGAGAGACGTCCCTGTTTGTGTCTTGAAATTGCAATATGGAGAAGTTTCATCGACTTGGTTAAAAATGTAGCTGTGTAGGAAGGAACAGTTACTGTTTTGGTGGCAAGGAAAACGAGTTTATTACTGGGAGGTGAGGTTTTCCCCCCAGGGCTGTGCTGCTGTGGTTGGTTATTGACTGAAAGGCCCTGTTTGCTCACAAGACAGTTCTCACTGGTGGTGACTAAGTAAACAAAAATGGGGGGTATTGACATCTCTATTAGAAGGAGAAAATCCTAAGCCCAGCACAGACTCAGATGTGTATGTGACTGCCTGAAAAAGAGAAAGATTAATGGAAATTAATAGAAAACAGGACTGGAAGGTTCTGTCCCTGTTGCCATGATCATCCTCCCTCCCTCAGACAAGATCAGCTCTCTCCCATGGGAATATTTGTGTGAGTTTTAATGAAGCTCTTTGGTTTTGATTGATTTTGATTCCCTGCTTTTTCTACAGATCATTTTTGTGTCAAATGCAAGTTTGTAGGATAAATGACTTTCTCATTTAAAAGTCAGCCCCCATCTGAGTCTGTTTGGTTTGGCAGGGCTGGAAGTTGGGGTGCAGGGTGGTGTAGGAGAACTGAGAAGAATTACTGGGGTGCAGTACAAATGAATCCACCTCTTTAAAGTTTATTTCCACAAATAATTTAGGAAAACAAATATTACTGATTTAAATGGTTCATTTATTTTTCATGGTAGAACTGTGGCTTCAACTTACACAAAATAGTATTTGCTCTTATTTAAAAATAGATGTGTGTTAATTCTGACTTCAGAATTTTACAGAGGTGGTTGTGAGGGCAGGCAGGGGGAAATTTGCCTCCAGTGGTTGCTGCTGAGGAAGACTCTGCACATTTAGACTGAAATTAGCCTTGGTGAATTGTCCTGTGAGTAGTTCCCCCAAATGCTGGTATTACATAAGAAAGAGGTATTTTATGTCACTGCATGTTTCACACTCTTCATTTGGATGTTAACCAAGTGCTGTGTTCTAGTCGTGAGTTTCTGTGGAAGCTGATTTTGTTTACACAAATCTGCCAAACTGTTTGAGGGCTCCCCAGGAGGCAGGGAGTGAGCACAGGTATTTATTTAACCTTCAGCCCCTGGCCTTCCTCTAGAGGTGGGTTATGTCTCTCTATGTTTGTGGGAGTAACCAAAGGAGGGTTGAACCTTTTACCTCCTTGATTGGAAGGACATCCTGGTTCTGTGGAGCTGCACGAGGTGATACTTCAGACAAGGGCTACAAACAAACCTTTCTTGGCTTCCATGTGGCCTTGCTTTATCTTCCATAAACACTGTGCTGCTTTTATAATTTTATTTGAAATGTTTTACCAAATCCAAATCTGTTTGTTTGTTTGTTTGTTTTTTAAATCCAAGCTCTGACAGAGCCTTTGGACACATCAGAATTTCACAAGCTTTACAAAGGTGAGAGACCTGGGGCAGTGCATATATAACAAACTTCTAGATTTTTCCCTTATACTGCTCTCAGTGGGCTTCATGTTCTCTTTTACACTTTGACAAGAAGCTGAGTTGAATTTTATTTATTTCTAACATTATTACCTGTGTTTTTGTGTACTTTTTAATTGGTTGAGCATTTCATTTTTTCTCATGTTTATCATCATCTCTAAACCACTCATTCTTCCAATATATTTGATTCCAATATTTGAGTCTTTGCTTTTCCCTTATTCCACAAAGAAGGAAACTGGTGTAGTAGGTCAGGAAATCCAAACATAAGGCTTCATTAGCAGAAAGGGAAACACCCCAGGCATATCTGCCTTCTCACAGGAAACTTGCAGGCCTTGCTTGTCCCCTGCATGCATCAGGCTCTGCAGTCTTCACAGCCATTTGAACATTTTTATCAAGAAAAATACATTGCTTTCCTTTGACACAGATAATTGTGCCCTTGAGCAGGCTTAGATGTGGCAGATGCAGAAGTCCCATCCATCTCCTGTGCAATCCTTATTTTTTCAAACCTTTGTCCAATTTTCAGGGATCCCGAGCAAGAAGCAAACCCTCAGCTTCCAAGAGAGCCCTTGCACACAGACTTCATGCACAGGTGATGTGCTGAATTCTTTCAGGGTTGCCATGGCAACCTTTTTGCCTTTATCCAGAACAAGATTGCTTTATCAGTAAATGTCCCTTTCCACAGTAGCCCGTGGCTGTTGTTCAGGAGTCTCAGAGCTCTTAGAAGCAATAGATGGGCAGGCCCTGAAATCAGCAGTGTCCCAGACCCTTGGTGCTCACTAATGCTCTTTATTCTTCAGCCCTAAGTACACCAGCAGTTAGTCTCTCCTCCTCTTCTCTGTGGTTTTTGCCAAAGATTGTCCCTTCCATTCCCCATGGAGGCATCTAATCTCAGATTCTGGCCTTTGAGAATTATTATTTTATAGTGAAGAGATACAATTCTCAGTCTTGATGTTCTCCTGTCCTTTTGCCCTGATCTCAAAGAGTTCTTGGTCATCCTTTTAAAGATTCTGTTTTGCTGTGCATAACTGCTCTGCTGCCCCTAGGAACCATCAGGCTGGTTCTGTTCTGTGTTCATGTCACTGGCAGCTTTTCAGTGATAAAAAAAAATATTTAAAAATAGGAGAATGGAAACATCCGAGATGAAATGATGATACTGACTGTAATACACTAATCCCCTTCCAGAAGCCAGGCAGTTATTTCTCATATTAAAGTGATTTGTCTCTCTCAAAAAATTATTCTTGATTTGCAGTCAGTCAGGATTACTGTGGCTGTGAGTCTGTCCTGTGACAGCACAGGGATGGTGCACAAACAATTCCTTATGGACAGCAGGGTAACAGAGGGTGGATGGCAGCTTCAGGAATTAATGTATATATTTTTATATATTTCCACGCAGGCAAATGCACTTGCATATGTTTTTTTTTTCTATGTCAAATAAAATGCCTTGCCCACAGATGGCTCTTGGGATTAAAAGGATTGGAAATAATGACACATTTCTATTTTCAATGAATAAACCTATTTTGCTGCTATCCCAGGCAGCAACATCCATCTGTTGAATATTAATTGGGCACTGCCCCCTCAAGAGAAATATTACAGGTAAAATTCTGTTTAGACTATCATTTCATTAATTATGTAATTATCAGTCATTTACATTATATTTTTATTTCATGCTGTTTATAAAACAGTTTGTGTAGAGAATCCAGTAAATTATCAAGAATTCATCTTTTGACAGTATCACAGAAAAGGATAATTTCAGATAATGTATTTTGTGCTTCTGATTCTTTGAGAATAGCTCACAAAATCCTGTCAGTGTGAGGTATAAAATCTCAGTGTTGATGTAATAATACAATGTTCCTTTAACATGTATCACTTTTAACAGTCTTTATTGTGCAGTCATGAGCTGATACTTGTGTGCTGCAGCATCCTGTGGCCATACAGGGCTGCACTGGGTACCCAGCCATGTTCCAGCCTAAATATCCACTGCTCTTCCAGCACCTGCCTGAGAGGTCTCTGCCCTGGCCCTGGGGACGTGTCCAGGATCTCTGATGGTACCTACACAGTCTCCTGTGCTGGCCTTGGGGAACATAGCACAGTTTCCTCTCTGTGGTGGCACAAACCTCTGATTTATGAAGAACAGAAGTGCTTAAATGCTTGCCCAGGCACTTTGCATCCTGCAGTGGAATAAGAAAGGTCAGGCAATACCTTTTGTTCAAAAAGAAGACTTCAGGAGAATGGATTTGGTTTATTTAGTAGTAAAGAAAAGGTCATGTCTTTTGTTCTTTTATTCTCACATAAATTGATTTTGTAAAGTTGAAGTTGGTTTATCAGCATTTGTGTTCTATGGCTTTGTTATTTCAGTACTGGAGAAAAGGTCATCTTCTTGCTGGGTATCTGATATTCCATGGTCCATTAAAAATGAATTATTTCTGCTGAAGCTCTTTTTCTTTTCTTGCATTTTTTCTCTTTTTTTTCCCCCTGCTAACGTCAGTTGTCCCAAGTCAGCTCAGCTCCAGCTGGGTAGTTTGTCCTGCAGCCTGGTGTATCAGAGGTGCCTGCAGAGGATTGTATCTGTTTTACTGGGGCTGTAGAAACAGGATTGTCTTGGCTCTGCTACCTTCATAAGCCGTTTAGATTCACATGGATTTGTTCATGTTTGTTCACTGTTCAAGATCTTGAGGGGATTCCCAGTCTGGTGTTTTTTCTTAGGGGAGTGAATTGCATTCTGTCTCAAAGTGAAGTGTCAGTAGAGGACAGTGACTGAGGGTTTTTTGCACGGGGTAAGAAAGAAAAATGAAAATATTTGAAAATGGAGGTCTGATGTGAAGTTTAAAATGTGACTCTTCTCCTAAGGAAATAGTATTTTCTTACAGCCAGCTCATCACTGACTTGTTTGCCTTACTTCAGTTTCACTGCAGCAGTCGTTGAGATGGTCAGAACAAATCAAGATTTACTTCAATGTGCTCATCAAATCAGAGATGTTAAGCCAAGTGAGTGTCAGGGGGAAAAGCTTAATTTTAGGGTAGTGGCAGAAAAGAAAGTAATCACCTTTGTCTTCCTGTGTTGTCACAGCAGTGCAAAGAAGGGGCTGGAGGAGTTGCCTTTTTATCAGAAATTACCATGCAGTTCTTTGCATCATTTCGTTGAATGTAGTGAATGCCAGCACAGTAATTATATGTGAACACAATTTTCAAACTGCCAAATATTTTTGCTTTATACTGAGTCCTAGTACTAATGATCAGGTGCCAGAGGCTGCCATGAATTCACATCTAGAAAGTTCTCCTCTGGATTTTTTCCTTGCAGTTGTTTGCATTCCTTGTCAGCAGCACCTGTGTGTATGCACAGGAGGTTAAAATTCCTTGTGAGAGGCCTCTCAAAGCTTCTGAGTGAGTGTCAGTCCTCCCACAGTTCCAGCCCAGCTGCCCTTTGTTTCTCTCACAGTGCCATGGCTCTCAGATCCTGCACATTTCATGCTCTTTTCAGTTCATCTCACTCTCTCTGCAAGCAAACTTGATTTGTACTTTGACCAGCGTTTACTCTTTACAAATGTTGGTGGAGAAGAGGAGCTACTGGAGGCCTGCTGCTGCAGAGGTGGGGGTAAGCAGACAAAGCTGATATTGCATAAGGGCAGTGTCAGCCAGCAAAGTTCCTGCTGCATTTGGAAAGGATGGCTTCCCTGTAGCCCAGAAAAACAAGAGGTACTCTCAAAAGTCTCAAACAGGCAATAGCTAATACTTCATGAATATAATCTGACATCTTATTGGAGATTCATTAGATCTGATGACATAAATATTTGATAGCACTGTGTGTTGATTTTTCTCAAATGAGGGAATGTTAATCAAAATAATCTATAACTGTAGACTCCTGATCTGCAGGATCAGCTGAAGGTTATTCCTCTTTGGCCTTGCTCTTGTTATGAAGGTAGAGTGTGCTCTAAAAGGGAGATGTTAAATCAAAGCTCAGTGTGTTCTGTAGCCCTCACAGCACTCATAGCTATTGACACTACAAATTATGTTGTCTTTATTAGGATTTTTTCCTCGAAGTGACTCACTGAAATTAAAAGACTTCTATATACGTGCACATTAGAAGGTGCTGCTCCTGTATTTAGGATTAAATTGAGCCTTTTGGAGCCTGCCTGTGTAGGTCACAGAGATGGCACACAGCTCCCTCAGGGAAGGGAGAGATAACTGTGCGTCACATGAATGTGTAAGTACAAATGCTAATGTGTGTGTTTTGGCCAAGATGTGAGTGAGTGTTTGATGTTGTGCTGTTTGTGCTCCCCTGGCCCAGTGCTGGGTGGTGGGTTTGCCAAATACCCCCCTGCTCTGTAAGGTGGAGACTCTCCCCAGAGAAGCCATGTCTGATGTGCCACCACATTAGCAGGTCAGGGAGTGGAGATTTGCTTGCAGCCATCTGTGCTACCTGCACTCTGTGCTGGGCAGTGACATTTAAAGCAGATCCATGCAGAACTGGTCTGTGAGTCACTGTGCAGGGACAGGGACTCTGTGAGCACAGTTCTGTGCACAAGGCTTACTAAATTACTGACAACAGGGTCTCCTAGCAAATCTGTTTGTGGATTTAGTCCATCTTGCCTTGTTTTGACCATCTGAATCCATCTGAAGATTCAGATCCATCTGAAGCAGTGTGGGAGTGGCACAACAGCTGCTGCTATGAAAAGGGCTGCAGGTTGACTAAATTCAAGATGAATTGCAGGTGCACATGGAGGAGCCCTGTTTCACTTCCCTGCAAAGCAAGGGAACACCTGGCCTGGCTCACCATGGGAGGCACAGCTCCCATTCAGCTGGGTTTTCCTGAGTGATTTGTCCCATAGAGCCTGTTGCTATGGGAAACCATAACTGCAGCTAATTCCTGGCATAGTGTAGCTGAGAGTCCAGAGTAATGTGCTACAAACAACATATCATCATCATATGCTCCTGTCACAGCTTCTCAATTAATTTATCTAGGTCTGCAGATGGCCCATGTCTTTGGTTGTGCATAAACCAGGCTTGGGGTGCATCCCTATCTCTGTATATTTGTGTTGCTGAGAGTCTATTCTAGGCCAGTGATCATACTTTGAATATCATACATTCTCTAGTTTATTCATTTTGGTGTCTTACATATTCATGGAACCATAGAATGGTTTGGGTTGGAAGGGGCCTTAAAGATCATCCAGTTCCAGCCTCCTGCCACGGGCAGGGACACCTTCCACTAGACCAGGATATTCCCCCTGCCAGGGATGGGGAGCCACAAATTTTCTCTGGGCAACAAATTTTGAAGCTATATGAGCTTTTGTAAACTGACACCATGACTGAAGAAAATACCAAAATGTTGTGTATTTGGTGGTTGTGCACGTAAGTTGTAAAGATTAAAACATCACTGCTCATTTATGTCCTGGGCAGAGCAGTAGCCAAGGCAAAGGAACAGCCCTCAGTGTCATTTGAGAGTGTGAACCCAAGCCCTTGTTTTTATCTCTTAGTCTGCAGGAGACAAAGCAGGTTTTCATCATTGGAGTCTGTATGGACAGTTCTTAAATGGTAGCTCTTAAATCACCTTAAAAAAAAAAAAAAAAAAGGGAAGAGACACAGGGAGACATAGTTTGGAAAGTTCATGCCTCACCACCCTGGGATGGAACTTGTGTCAGCTGGCCTCCAAAAGGGCAAAAAGGTTTTAATTTGGCCTTTCCTGCAAAAAGAACAGTTTCCTCTATAGCCAGAAATTCTGTTAACCTCACCTGCTCTTCTGCAGGCTGATGTGATTGAAAAAGTTTTTATTATCAACTTTTTCATGACTTTTATTGCCACTGATGCCTTTAGCATCAAAGTAATATGAAGTCAGTTCATGAGGTCAGGCTTTTAGATGTGGCACCCATTTCAGATATTGCTAATAATAATGTAAATTTCCAATCATTTTGTGTCAGCTTTTCATTACAGGAAGTCTAAAAATCAACTGTAACCTTTGTAAGGAAGTTCCTGTCAATGAAACTTAGACCTAAATATACCTTCCAAGTACTGTTTATCTTCTAAGCATCCTTTCAAAGTATTCTGTTTGCTTAGATCTTCTTTAGGTCTGTGCCTTATTAGTAAAATACATAGATTCAGGGATTTTTCTTAGAAGTTTGATTATAAGCCTTTCCATCATCCTTTATGTGTAATGGCTTGAATTAAATTAATGTATGTGCTTTTAGCTGAGCCCCAGTGGGGGAATATATGCATGAAAATAAATTACTGCAGTTGGAACTAATTAATTCCTTGATTGGCAGACTCAGCAGATAAAATCCTGCATAGGGTAAAATGTGGAATGTCTTTTGTTATTTGGCCTCAGTTGTACCTGGCCAAGAACTGTAGGTAAAACCTCTCCTCTTCCACCTGACTTTGTAGCCTCGAGGCAAGGGCTGAAGAACTGAACTGATGTGAAGACAAAACAAAATTATCAGTTCAGCCCTGTGTAATCCTGTGTGCATCATCCATGGAACGAGGCAGGGGCCTATCAAACTATCAGGAAGATTTGCTTGTTCCACTGGCATAACTTCAGCTCCCTGCTAAGGCACTGCCTTATCACCACTGACAAGATTACAGTGGGTTCCTTGATAGTGTGGGGAATTTAGCAGGCAGCTGCAGCTAATCCTGTAAGGAAATGTTCTCCCACTGAGGTACATGGGGAGATTTGAATGCTGCAAATAATTTGGAAAAAAAGAGTATATTTTTTTAAAGCATGTGAATTCCCATTCTGCTTGCTGATGCATAGGTGCAGATACAAGTTAGCATTGCTACCCTCCTGCAAGAGCTACGAACTCAGCCTGAACTGGGGCTTGGTGGCTCCTTCTGGAAGTTGCTGCCGCTGTTGGGATGAGCAATCCACGTTCAGCACCCTGAGGGAGATGGGCTCCCTTCTGGGGACACTCTGGGAGGGGATCTCTTGTGAAGCTGGCCATTTGTCACTGTGTCTGCTGCTGTGATAGCAAAAGCCACAAGTTTATCTGTGTAAAAGTGGGCTGAGATTGGTGTCATGGCTGGGGTGCTCATAGCCATACAAGTTAAACAAGGTTCATGTCCTGCTGACCATGCATCCATTCCATTCCCTGAGGTGTAAGGAGCCTGGCAAACTACTGGCCAGGCACATTTCATCTGTCTGAGAAGAGCCAGTGTGCTCTCTGTAAAAGTGCACCCCCCGTTTTTCTCCTATGGGGTGTGGTGGGTTTACCCTCCCTGGGTGCCATTGCCCCCCAGAGCCCTTCTGTCACTCCCATCCTCGGGGGGCAGGGCAGAGGAAACACAATGGAAGGCTCATGGGCTGGGACAAGGACAGGGAGAGATCCCTCACCAGTTACTGTCAGGGGCAAAACTGATTCAATTTGGGGAAAAGTAGTTTCTCTTATTATCAATTAAATCAGAGTAAGATAATGAGAAATAAACCAAAATCTTAAAGCATCCTCCCTCCTGCCTTTTCCTGGGTTTAACTTTGCTCCTGATTTTGTCCATCTCCTCCTCCCCCAGCAGATTATTTATTGAAGTGTGTGGCTCTGTGTGTTTTTTCCTCCTGTAACCAGGGATGACCAGTGTCCCTTTGCTTCAGCCCACGGGGGCAGCTGAGGCTTCAGTCTCACCCTTTGTGTGCCAGAGCTCGGCCAGCCCCGCCCTGGCACAGCCCGAGGGCTCTGGTTCACCCCATTTCCCACATTTCACCTCCTCATGAATGGCACTCGTGGCCAGGCCATGCTTGCTGCCATTCCATGGCATGAGCCCCTGCAGGCTGTTGCAGGACAAGCTGCTGCAAAGCTGCAGCCCCGAGATTTGGCATCAGGACAAGCCTGAACAACTCTCAAACTATGACTGGGTCAAGTCCCCACCTGGGACTGCAGCAATGTCTTCATCACCCACTGTGCCATTGCTAGGGTATCCTTGAGCAGCAGAGAGAGCCCCAGAACCTTTATTTAAAAGTAAGAAAAACCTATTTTCATTTAAATAGAAAACTAAACCACCAATATTTGTCAGTACATAACTCCATATTAGTTTGGTAATAACTCTTTGTGCCTGAAAAGTGTTCCCTGCTTGGCAGCTTCCTTTGGGGCCAAGAACTGACTGAGAGAGACTTCCAGTAAATGCACTGCTTCCAAGGGCTTTGGACCAACAGGTGATGGGGAGAGCTTGTGTTGTAGTGTATTAGCTAAGATTTAACTTCTTCAAGAGACAGGAAGAGAGAACAAGCTAACTGCATGTTTAGTTCTGAGTCACTTGTGTCTCCAGCTAAAGCTGTCATACTTCCAGGGCAGTGAACCTCAGTAAAGCTTTATTTCCATGGAAGAGACTGTTTATATGTTAAAAAAACAAAAACAAAAGTTGAGCCTGCCTGTTGCAATTCCAAGAATAGCAGTATTTGTGTCTTTCTTTCAGGATGGCATAAGAGTGGCTGTAATGAGTTTTGCAGCTTCTGCAGGTGTTTTACCAAAGGCACCAAAAAGAAATGGAGTTGTTTGCAGTTAGTTGTTGAATAGTCCAACATGTAACAGTTCAGGTTAAAAACTCCACCAGTTTTGTGGTGGGCACTGTTCACTTTTGGGACATTTTCTCACAATGGGTAAGGACTGGTGTATTTGTACCACTGGGGCTTTTTCTGTTACATCACTGATATAACTGTTCAGCTCAGGGAAATAATGAACCTGGTGCTGCTTTTCTGAAGTAGCAGAAAAAGACAATTCAGAACAAAACTCTCTTGATTTATGTGTGGAATATGAACAATCTCCAGTGCTGCTACTGTGACACTGCAGCTGAGCAGCTGCAATACACAGCAGTGCTCCCAAGTCCCACTCTGGGTTTGGGCAATTAAGAATCAATGAAAACTCAGACCAAAATATGATACAGTCCCATTTCAGACACTATGAAATAATTAGTTCAGTAGTCCCAGATAAAAAAATTTAATCTTTCTATAGAAACAGTGCACTGTTTTACAAACGTGTTCATTTGGTTTCCAGTACAGCAAGTGTTACACAGAGCCCCCCCGCCCCTCCCTGGGCCTTTTGTCTGGAAGGTAAGAACTGAAACACAAAAGGCACCAAGCAAGAACTCACTCTAACAGAACTTCAGTATGACAAGACAGAGCAGAAATGATTACAATGTTAAATATCACCCTACCAATCGGAACCGTTATTTAAAATAATTAATTTCTTAAAAAACAAATTTGGTGTTTGACTTCTCAGTAGTTATAAATCTGTAAAGGTTGAAATCAGCACTGCACATTGAGTTCATTTACAATGGTTTGAAAAAACCTGCACCCTTTTACACGTGGTTTGTACAGGTTTGTTTGTGTGTATGTGTTCTTAAAAAAGTATCAAAACTGTAGAACTTTCATATATATTTACATTCGTCTGTTAGTTACAGTGTTATCACATACAGCCTCTGCTCAGCTTTTGCTTCATGCACACAGTGCATGGATTTGTAGAAAGAGAGCTTCATACCTTAATAATGGGATAGCTCACTCATTTTGTCACTGCCTTAAAATCTAAAATTTTGAAGAGAAGGATGCTTGATTATTTCTGTATTGTCTATGCAGGCCATGAGACTGGGTCGATTATGTATTATGTTTGTAATGCATACCAGGGCTTTAGACACTTTCTTCCTTCTCTAAGTCAAGAATCGGCTTCCAGCTCACATTCTACTGTAAATTTATTCTAAAATAAAGAAAAATGAAAGGAAAAAAAAAACCCCAAACCTACTCAGGCTAAGTTTCTGGTACAAAAGCTTGGACTGACATAAAAACATGAGGAAGATGTCTCTAGGATTTGGTACAGTTAGGGAGGTACTAGTCCATTGTGCAGCAGGAGGTAAGTGTATTCACTTCCCATAGAATTCCCAGGAAATCCTAGAGAATGAGATCAGAAAAAACCAAGTGGTTTTTTTCTGCCAGGTGCTACTGGTCAGGCTGCGAGTTTTTAACCTGCTCTGGCCTCCTTGCCCAGTGCTCTGTGGTCTGGGAGCCTTGGGCAGTACTTTGGAAGAAAATTGCTGCACTTCAGAGAGTTCTGTGTACGCCCACAGCAGCTCCTAAAATTGGATTTTTAGTCAGTATGAGCCGGAGACAAGGGCAAGGAGGGAAGAAAGTGACTTTTGTTCTTTTCCTGATGAGCCAGGGAGACTGCTCACTTTGGGTGTGTGGAAATACATGTTTCTGTGAATTCTGAGCTGATTTGAGAGATGCAAGATTCTCACTGTGGAAAAGCATTTAGATTTACATTTAGAAACAAACAAACAAACAAATCAGATTTGTACCAAGCTGTAAAAAAGCAACAATACAACACAAAAACCCTGGGTGCTGTAGGAGTTTCTCCTGACTGAAATGCTGTAGGCAGTAGCTCTCCAGTTAAATGCACTGCACAGATTCTTCATGGATAGACTGGAAAATGTAAAAGCAACCCTGCAGAGGGATGGATCCATTTCCCAAGCTGGAAATCAGGTGCTGTTTGTTATGGAGTGCTTCACTGGTCAGCTGTCTTACACTACAGCTCTTTCTTACATAGTGTCTTTAGATTTCAAAGCAAACTTCTCAAACATCCTGTAAAAATTCAATTATCCCTAATTTTCATAAATGTAGGCTAGTAGTTTTAAAATATATGTATATATTTTTATATATATGTATATATTTATATGCCTATATATCTATCTTGTCCAGATAGATATATACACAGATAATCTATGCACAGCAAGCCAAACATACAAAAAATAAATACTCTCACCCCTCTACTATATTTACAGAACAGATCTTATAATCCAGATTTTGTTAATAAATATTTCTAAACTGCCTGTACAGAATTTATTTTACTTATGTTGATGGATAGCCACAAAGCATATTCAACATATTTACAAAATATCTATAAATATAGTCTTAAAATAAAGCAATAGCTACTGAACCTTCAGCCTGGCTGGTTATGTACATTGAGTTAGTAGCTCAGCTGTTGCTTATTCACTATCACAAATGGGTAGTGCAACAAGTTAAAATGTGTATAAAAGATTATACATACAAAACTCTCACATCCTTTGGATGTTTGCAGTTCATTATAACTTTGTCGTTACCCTTCTGCAACATAAATAACGATCAAAGAGAAGAAGTAGGTCCTGTGATCCAAAGCAGATTTGTTCAGTGTTCAGTTGTTTGGAGCAGCAGCTTCATCCTCATGGCAAGCCATCGTCTTCTAAGCTTAATGCTACACGCTGGGGAGGGAGAAAACACACTTTGGTCAGCTGTGATACTGTGGCTAACTTGTATTTCTTGTTAAAACTCTCAAGGTTGTCCCTGGGTATTGGTGACAAGTCTAGTGATTTTTTTTTCTCCCCAAATGGAGTCACTTGCTCAAGTGTGACTAAAAAGGTGCTGGAAAGTTTCCTGCCCTTGTGTGTTGGATAAGGTTCCTTGTAAGGGATGGCACCTTCTGTAGTGGGATCTTGTGTGGGACCTTTAGATGTACAGGACATTATCTACCCTTTAGATGGTACAGGACATCATCTACCCTTTAGATGGTACAGGACATTATCTACCCTTTAGATGGTACAGGACATTATCTACCCTTTAGATGGTACAGGACATCATCTACCCTTTAGATGTACAGGACATTACCCTTTAGATGTACAGGACATCATCTACCCTTTAGATGTACAGGACATCATCTACCCTTTAGATGTACAGGACATCATCTACCCTTTAGATGGTACAGGACATCATCTACCCTTTAGATGGTACAGGACATCATCTACCCTTTAGATGTACAGGACATTATCTACCCTTTAGATGTACAGGACATTACCCTTTAGATGTACAGGACATTATCCACCCCCCTGCCTGCCTACAGAAGCTCTGCTACCTGCACTCATCACTATGGATCTTGCTGCTCTCCTGAAAACACACTGCAGTTACACTTGCCAGTGCTCCTCTCCCCGAGGGAGGATCCTTTTCCTTCACTTCTTACAGAACCTCACTCACTCCTCCTTATGAAGAATCTGACTTTATATTGTTATTATCGAGAAAATCTTCTCCCTGGTTTGTAGAGACACTCAATTTATCCTGGAGATAGTTCAGACACTTTGTAGCAGTCTAAGCACAGGTATAATGGAATCCAGTAGAGGATAAGTAATCACCTGTCCCATGCTGAGGGAGCTTTACATTTGTCAGGTTAGTACCCTGATTAGACAATTACTCTTCATTTGAACAGAGTATCTGATATAGAGCACTATATTCTAAGACAACTGCATGGGCTATCTAGAGTTTAGAATGATACTAAAGAAGTTCAGGTTTTTGTCATTATATGGCAAATAAGCAACACTAATCCAAATTCTGTTTTGAAACTCTCAAAAAAATTCCTCTTCTCCATGAGGCTTCTCCTCAGTACTCACTGCTGGGTACACGTGTCCAATTTGGGCAGTTCGCCCAATGTGGATTTCATCTTCATCTTCCTCTTCTGTTGTCTTCCTGTACACTGGATTATCAAAATTCATGCTTTTAGTGTTCTTCCGTTTCCAGTTTCTCCAGATGAGGTATCCCCCCATGCACAGCAAGCCAATGACCACTGAGAGGGGAGAGAAAGGGCTGTCAGCCAGGCATGGATCCGCTGGGATGTTCCCTTGCTGGCAGCCAACCTTACAAACTTGTCTCAAATCCAGGCTACTTTTCCCCAGTTCAGCAGGTCCTCTTTCCCACCCACCCCTGAGAACTGGAAGAATGTATTTACTGTGGGAAATAAAGTATTTTGGTATCACACTTTGGTGTGATCTTCAAAGCTCAAAACCAGTCTGCTTACCCACAGGAATGACAATTCCAATCACAGCTGCTGTCACAGTTGAACCAAAGCCTTCATCATCATTTGCATCTGTAATTACAGAAGTGTTCTGATCATTTAACTCATTTGCTGGTTTTAAAGAACATTTCCTCTTAGTACCAGTATTGGTCTGCCCATCAGAAAGCTTTTGTAATTAAGGAATTTGTGGAAAGTTTTATAACAAAATTATTTTCTAATTTTCAAGCACAAAAAAGAGGCCAGTTTTAAAAACGTGACATTTAATGGAAATGCCATGCATGGATCAGGGGATGGTGAATAGTGCTCTGAAAAATCCACAGCAGAACACTTTCTAGTACTGACACAATTAATGATTTATTGAGCTGTCAGAACAAGAATGTAGTTCAAAGCCGTCTGCACAGCTTCTCTGTTTCATTTTTTCCTTTTTTATTATTTACAGCTAAGGAGTTAGTGAACACATTTATTCCTCATTGCTGCAGCCTGCCCCAGCATGCAAGAATGGCCCCAAAACTCAATAGTGTACTCACAAGAGAAAAAAAACAATTATAGGAGAATATAATTTTAAAAAATTTAATATACCTTTCAAATTCTATACTTTAAAGTGTTTGCTCTGAGCTCTCATACAGGGGAGCAGCATAGAAAATTTACTTTTGCTAAAATACCAGGAACTGAGAGAGGAAGAACTAACTGTAGTTTTTCTTTTGATGCACCCATTCATGCAACTTTTAAATACTTGCCTGTGGCAGGCTGTTCTATTACACAGTTATTGACTTAATAACAAGCCAGACTGTTTCCAAAGTGGACAATAAATCACCTTTCTTCCATGACTTATTAAAAAGGCAATTATTGCATTTGCAAAGAAACTTGCAAAAAGAGAACTGAATGGTTTTTAGCCATTGGATTGTGCTTTCCCCACACAGCACAGACTGCACTGCACCACTGTTCCTACAGACAGGGATGCTGTATTGCTGCTTTCCAAATGCAATGGAAACAGCGAAACATTGGGGGACAGAAGCATTTTCCTGTTTTTAAAACAATGTAGGTCTGTTTGAGGTCCTGAAGAGCAAAGTCTTCTCTCTGGACTAGAATTTTTTTTTTTTTTGAGAAGCAGTTCAGCCTTTCTGCTTTGCCTTGGCAGAGGACCCGGAGGGATTGCCTGTTAGCTCTGAGATGCAAGCTGGTGTTCCATTGAGGAGAGCCTATTAGTGCTCTCCACTGGGATGCTTTTCTGATAAATAATGCAAAACTTCAAACCTGTGTCATGATGAGGCCACATTAACATGCCAAGCACGGCCACACAAACCAGAGGCAGCTTCACTTGGGCTGTAGTGATTCCACGTGTCCAGCAGCACTGAAGCTGCACGGGGGGCATCCTTCACCCAGAACTTGTGCTGGTTCACATTAACAGTTACACAATTAAAATAGGTGAAGTGCCTCCAGAACCATCCATTCTCCTGTCTGCAGCACTGCAAACAGCACTGGAGCTGGGATGAACCAGTGCTGGGCACAAGGCAAGGGCTCGTGTGAACGCTCAGGGCTGTTCATGTGCCTTGGATGAGAACCTGAAATAAATTCCTTAACATGTCAAGCAGCTGGAACCACAGCAGCCATTGCAACCCAGGGGTCTGCAGAGAGAGGAGCTGATGTCTCCTGCTGGGCACCAGGATGTGCCTGCAGCTGGCCCCTCTGGAACGGGACATTAGGTCGGGTCTCCCACCAGTGCGTGAGGAGCTGTGATACCGCGAACACAGAGAAAGGGAAGAGGAATCTCATTCTCTTACAGTGCTGTGATAAATTGCTGTTTCCAGTGGTCATCTCAGAATCTATCAGGATGGATGTGGTGGAAGGTAAATGAAGGCTGGGGGTGGTGATTGTAGCTTCTGGTAGAGCTCTGGGGACAGTTTCAGTGGTGTTACTGGCGCTGCCAGGCACGGCGGCCATGGGCGTGGAGGCCGCGCTTGTGGAAACCGCTGCAGGAGCTGCAGTGCTTGGAGGATCTGAAAACCAAGAGCAACAGTGAAATGTGGTTAAAGCAAGTACACAAAACAAATCACAGATGGTGAAATAAATCTGGGAAGGACTGTTAGGTTTAATGAAGAGATGCAGAAACCAAATTCCAATTCTGTTTCCCAGGTAGTCAAACTATCGATAGTTCTCTGCCTAAAGCTACAGAAATGATTTCCTGAAGTCAAGCTTGATTTATTAATACTAATAAAAAAGCACTCGGTATGGAAGGTAGCTAAGAAGTTCACAAACTTGTGGGTTTTTTTCAGGATCTCAGAAGATACTGAATTTATACCAGGAACTCACTTTATGTTAGGGAAAACTACACTGAAACCACTCATCCCTTCAGGATATTATCAGCAATGATTGTGGCCTCTCCAGATCCAGGGCCTATCTATAGATAGATATATAGATAGCTAAATATATATAAATATATATTGCATATACAGATGACATAATCAATATATCAATGTAGGAATAATCCATTGTAATGATTTACTGACTATTCACATTCTAGTGCTGGACCCTGTCCCTTTTCCCCTCCCCCCACCGTGCTGTACCTTTTCCTGGTTAAGCTTTCCAAAATAAGCAAGCTTTCAGCAAGGACACTGCAGTGCAGCTGTGTTCAGAGAGCAGCAAGGAGTGGAACACAAAAGTTTGTGTTTGTGTTCCACCATCAGGAAATATATTCGCTGTAAATATGATTTTGTTGGAATAGTGAAATGGAGATGTGGTGTATTTACCTTTGTAGCATTTTTTCATGTCAGGACCCAGCCACATATTGTCAGGACAGGCACACGTGTACTTGGGGGAATGGGGAGAGATCTGAGGTGCAGGCAGACACAAGTAGTCACAGCCTCCGTTTGGCTGGGGGCTGAGCTCACAGGAATCTGGAGCTGTTCAAGGATGGAAGAAAAGACAAGTTATTTGTCTAATGGTTTATTTCTTGTCCTTAGCAAAGAAATATCAGATCCTCTAAAAATATCAGATCCTCTTGCTTCACTCCCTACCTCAATTTATCAGGCTGCTTAAACATCTTTACCATTTGTATGGTGGAGTGGAACTTCACACAGTACTATGAAAACTTCCCAAATATATAATGAATGGGAAGCATCACAGTGACAAGAGTAACTCACTGTTATCAAAGATGCTAATTAACAGCTATTAGCAAATTGCAGATTCTCCAATAAATGCTGCTGCTGAATTAATTATGCAGGAACTTCAAACATTAGGCATTGATTTCCCATTATTACCTGTGCTTTCTCCTTCATCAAGAACCATCAGGGAGCATTTCATTTGCCAGCTCAAATAAACCTCATTCAGGGCCATGACAGCCTGAGGACACATCTTACCTTTGGGCTGCTTTAATTCATGGAACACCACGATGTCGTGAGGGTTGTTGAGATTCTCTGCCAAAACAGAGATGTCCAGGCCGTTGAGCCGGTTTGCGCTGAAGATCGCCTCGTTCTCCAGGTCAGTCCAGAACACTCTGTCCTGCAGGAAATGCACAGCATTGCTCACCTGGCCTGCTCCAATCCACCTTGAGTTGCATTAAACTCCAGCAGTCACAAAGTCGGTGCAACGTGTTTCTATTTTGGGGCGCTGCTGTCTGCAGCTTTTTTCTTTTTATTTTTGGACAATGTTCAAAAGCCCAGCACACCTACAAGTTTACAAAGTGCTCAGTGATTTTGAGTAGCTCTGAGACTGAGGTGAGGGAGCAGAAACTTGCTAAGGTACAGACAAGTTGCATCTGTGTTGTTTCTGAACCTCTGTTTTTTTGTAGGTTGGGTTGGGTCATGAGCAAAAGGCCATACTCCATACTAAAAACATTTGTTATCTCTTGTTTCTCCTCCTTTCCAAAGGTAAGACCTGCATTAAACAGGTATCTCTGAAGAGGCTGTGCCTAGAGCACATCTGGAAGCTGAGCACTATTTCTGTTTTTTATTACTGTCTTTTGCATGGCATACTGTGATTGAAGGTACAAAATTACTGGTGAAAGAGGTACCCAGGAATTGCAGTTATCAAACTGTATTTAGTTGCTTGGTCATCTCTGAGTGCTGCTGCCTGCCAGACCCACGTGCATTTCCTTAAGGAAAGCCACACTGCTGGGCATCATCCACACACCAGGGCAGCTTATCCACAGCAAAAGGGTTGGGTGTTACTCTGCCCAGCCTTTCCAACCAGGAAGGATGTGGAGAGGTGAAACAGCCTGAGATCCTTCCAAATGCTCTGAACACTAAGGAGCAGCAATGACCTGGGGAAACCCGTGCCCAAAGGTAGATGCCCAGATACCACACACGTTGCATGNCAAATGCTCTGAATGCTCAAGAGGAGCAATGACCTGGGGAAACCCGTGCCCAAAGGTAGATGCCCAGATACCACACACGTTGCATGGGAGGAATAAGGGAATTAAGGAAGAGGGTTTTCCTGAGCCAAAAGCCAACTGAACACCTTTCTGTGCTAGAACTTACCCACAGTGAGTGCCAAAGTGGAAGCCCTTGTTCCCCTGATCATTTAATGCACTGCTGCTGCATTAGGTAAAAGCATGAGATAACACATTGCTCTTGATTAAGGGCTTTAAAGACCAATTTTCCCTGCTGAACCCACACCAGGTTAATCGGTTTCTATAGCAGCAACCACCCTCACTGAGCTCTCTGTGCTGTGCAGAAGGCAGAGCTTTCAATCAGAAGAGCTCTGAGACCTCTTACAGGCTCCAGTCTGTTCTGCATCCCTTTTCCACTCTTACCTCAAACACTGCCAAGCCAAAAGGATGGCTCAGATCATCCACAGAGGAGATCAGAACTTTCCTGTTGCTGCCATTGAAATCAATGCAGGACAGCGAATGCAATTTGGAGTCTACCCAGTAGAGACGCTGATTCAGCAAATCTGGAAAGTAAAACACAATGAAGCAAAATTACACACAGCTCTTGCAACTCTTTTGCTCTTGCCCAGCATGTTTTTCCTGCTGGCAGCATGACTAATCTCTTTATTATTGGGCCTCTCCTTTTTTTAACACTAGTTCTTATTTTGAATCAGTGCCCAGATATGCTGGGATAAGACCCTATAAATAAGATTAAAAAGGAGGAGCATTCTGCTGTGTGTGTGTGGGGAATGCCTGACTGACAGCCTGGTACAATGAGGTTCTTTGGTTACCAGGAGCAGCAGGGCAGCAGCAGTTTGGGCTTCCCAGAGTCCCTCCATCAGTGCCTGAGTGAGAAGCTTCATCCCTCCCAAGGTTGTTTAGGCCTTGGCCTCTTGCTGGAGAACAACCACTGTGATTCCAATGAAATGCCTCTGAAGGAGCTGTGAGATTCACACATTTTCAGTGAAGAGGAATCCTGCGTCCAGGAACCCTTCCTGTGCTGCAGCCTGGGGGAATGCTGCTGGTGGGGACACTCCTACCACAGCCAGCCAGGTCTGGGGAGGGGGCAGGTAAGAATGGGAGGGAAGGATCCCATGTTATTTGGAAGGCTAAGCACTGCATTTCTCTTTCTGAAGCAAATTCACTCATTTTGGATGAGATTCACTGAACAGAATGCAAGTGGATGACAGCCAACACAAAACAAGTTATATAATTAAACAAGCCATTAATTAATTTCTTAATTACTAAATGATAATATTATTTGTTCACAGCAACAGCACTTCAGCTTTGTGTAATGGCAGCAGCATTTCCTCCTACATCCTTGCCACGGCCAGAATTTTCAAATCCCCACATCTGCATGGTGTTAAACACACACAGCTCTAGCTCCAGAGCAGGAAGTTCCCTGCTGCTCCATGAAACCATTTTCCACTCCCACAGCTCAGTGTGGCAGTGAGAACCAGCACAGCCCTCTGCTGGGTTCCATTCTGCCCTGAATTCCAGCTGGGCAGGCAGGGAATAGTGACAGGGATGGGCTCTGCAGGCCCTGTCCCCTTCCTTGATATACTGTGCATTCATCAGTCCCATGGAGGATCCTGACACTGCTCTGAGACAGGCCCAGGTACAAAGACAATTAGCATCAGGGACTCTGATGCTTCCTGGACTTGCAAAGGGTCTGTATCCTTCCCCCAAATTTCCCTTTGCCTTAAGGCACAATGACAAGCAACTCAAGGCCCCTGCAGTACGAGGTTCTGGCTGTGGCAGATTTCTCTACTTGTGCTTGGTACTGAAACAAAAGAAGTCATGTTGGTGAGCGGCAGTGCCAGACTAGTTAAGGATTAGCATGTGCAGGTGCCTTTGCACATTTATAATTGTGTTTCCTATTTAACAATTACCCAGATTTCCTGCAGGCCCAGTGGGTGCTGTAGCTCTGACCCGGGCACTTACCAAGGGTGATGCCGTTCGGCCACTCGATGTTGTCGGTGACCAGCACCCGCCGCCCCACGCCGTTCAGCCCGGCCTTCTCGATCTTGGCTTTGTCTCCCCAGTCAGACCAGTACATGAACCTGAGGGGCAGAGGGAACAAACCAGTCACCTGGACTCCAGTTAGGAAACCTGCACTGCTGACTGCAGTAGGAGGTGCCCCGAGGTTCTCTCCTTACTACAGCAAAGCCCTCAGCCAGTTCAGTTCATTCTGATATGCACCTGGTGGAGCCACACGCAGTTCTCCCACTGGGTAATCTGCCACAAAACTTGCACCAGAATGCAAAATCTCACCACAGTCACTAACCCCTGCAAACTCTGCTGTGCCTGTTAGGCACCTGGTGTTCACTCATCCAAGCAACCCAAACACAAGTCAGACAGACTTCATTTCCCAGCACAGTCTATGTGCCCAGACCAGCTCAGGCCCATCAAACACATGACCTGGCCATGAATTTCAGACCTGTCTTTAACAGCAGGGGCCTTGCCAAGGGCTGGCTGAACCATCTCAGCAGTCCCACTGCAGTTCAATGGGTGTATCTTAAAGGACATCTGAAGTCTTGGTGAGAAGAGAACTACACCTACGTTTGTCAGAGAGGCAAAAAGGCCACTGGAGTGTCTTTGCTGGCAAGGGGTGTTTGTGGCGTTCACACCTACCTCTGTGTGGGATCGACAGCAATGGCTCTCGGCTCGCTGAGGTCACTGTTGAAAAGCGTCCTCCTCCTGCTTCCATCTGCGGTGGCCACTGAGATGGTCTTGTTGCCAGAATCCGTCCAGTAGATGTTCTTGTGCACCCAGTCTATGGCCAGTCCCTCGGGGGAGTTGAGCTGGCTGTCGATGAGGATCACCTGCTCGGCCGTGTCGCTCGCCTTGTCGATGTAGGCGCTGCAGGCAGAGGGGTCACTGCGCTCACACGGGGCTCACACCGGGCTGGGCCTCACACGGGGCTCACACGGGGCTCACACCGGGCTGGGCCTCGTGGGCAGCAGGGCTGACACAGGAGCCCTCAGGGCTGCTCACTGCAGCCTTCTGCTTTCTCCTACAGATTCTCATTTCCCTGCTTCTCTACAGCAGCATTTCCACTGTTGTAGAAACTGTTGTTTCATGTTTCTACCTGCTTCCTGCTATAACTGCGCAATTCAGGAAAACGTTTGACTTCAGGCACGTTAACTTCAACGGCACTGATTCATGGGATTTATGGACATTAAAAATATAATCTCCAGGGCTCTGCTGAACACAGTTGAACTTACCATGCAATAAATGTGCTTAAATGCACTGCAGAATTAGGAGCTGTGTAGTTAATTATGATTTATCAAAGGAATTCATGAAGCTGCATTAATTTGGCAAGTGATTTCATTAGATACAAAGAGAATGTTCACTAAATATTAGTGGCAGCCTCAAAATCTTTCAAAACTATAATGAAAGGCAGCAGACTCCTCATGGATGTTTCATAAATAAATGAAACGTTGCTCCTACAACCACACAGGCTGATTCTGCTCTCAATATTAATTTTGTTGAGTGAAATAAAAAACTGAGTTATTCTGAGTTTGCATCAGTGTTTGTAAAAGCTTAGTCTGGCTCTTAGAATAACTGAGTACATCTTAAAACAGTTATAAAACAGCAAGAAGTTTCTGCCCACTGCTCCAAACATTTGAAACTGTAAGATGGTTCACATCCTCTGTTCACTGCCCATCCTGCTCATGGAATGAGGTGAGTCGTATGGGAGCTGAGCTCTCAGATTAAAGCCTTGGAACCAAATGGTCTAAACCCAGGAGCTCCTGACAGTTTTACAGTTGCAGCCAGGGCTGGAATGTCCATGCAGAGTCAGCCTGGATGACCAGAACGCTGCTGCATCTTTACCACCAGCAATGCTTTGGGTTTGTCTCTGACCCAACACCAAAGCAATGGTCCATCAGGGCTGTGTGGGGCACCTGACAGCGTTCCCCAGACTGCAGTGCTTCAGTCTGATGAGCAGCACGCGTTGGAGCACCCAGCTCCAGGCCAGCTCAGCCCTCAGCAGCGGCACAGCCGCGCTCCGCGGCCATCCAACGCCTGCGCCTGCACGGGAGGGGAAGGCACGAGGCTCCCGCAGCTTCCACAGTGGGAGGGCTCAAGTACAGGTGACATTTCTATTCTCCCACTAACTAAATATTGTAAAAGATCTTCTGACACCCCCAAGGGGACATCACACCTCAAAAGGACAGGATCTGGAAAGGCAAGGGAGCTGGGCATCATGAAAGATGGGACCTCTTGCCAGCAATTACCTCCTGAACCTCAGTTTTCACCTTGGATAGACTCTCTGCCACAGACTGCTTGTCCCCAGGGACTCCCAGCATCCCAGGGCATTTGCTGTCAGAGAGGTGCAGAGGGAGCAGTGTCTTGGATAATTCTGTGTATTAACTGAGCCCTTGCCCACCCCTGCCTGTGCCCAGTCAGACTCAGTGAGGGCAGCCTTCTGAACCGTCCCCCCACTTTCAGAGCCCCACAGGCCCCTCAGGGCATGGGAGCTACCACGGCCTGCAGAACCCCCAGCCTGGATCCCATGTGCTGACACCAATCAGCCTCTGCTTGATTATCAGCTAAAATCCAGAGCAAACCACTGCAGAAGCTGCAATAGCTGTGCAAATCAGAATATACACGGGGGATTTTCAGCACATAAATGAAATGCTTTTTTGACTAAGCACACTCACAAGCCCCAGCACATAATAACTGATGGATGCCATAAAAACAGCTGAAGGAGGAGTGTGAATGAGAGCTACAGAATATGTACTGTGGTCAAGTGCTGTGAATTTAAATCCAGTCTACCAGAGACTACAGTGGGCAGCAGCTTGTGTCTGTGTTGCTGCCTCCTTGCTCACAGCACTGGCCTCCTTTGTGCTTCCAGATGCCAGGTTCTTTGTGGCTTCCCATACAACACTCACAGTAGCAGCAGCCTCGGCCCTGCTTTGCAGTACCCATAATTCAGGAAACAAGAGCCTGTGTTTAATTGCACGAGTGCAGCAGGATCTGGCATTGATGAAAAGTCTCCCTGTATTATCACAGAGATAACTGCACAAGCCCCTGATGTCTATCAATTCCTAAAATAGATTACCAAGTCTGGGCCACAACAGGTAATCCTGTCAGGGCCAAAAAGCCCTCAGGTGTCCTGCACCCTGCATTGTTCTCTGGATTGCTGCAGGGGGCACAGATGGAATGCAGCTTTGGGAGGGGACCAGCACACACATCCTCTCCTGCCCCTTACCTGTAGATTTTTCGGTAGAACAAGTCACACCAGTAGATTCTGTTTGTGGACACCTCCACGTCCAGTGCCACGACGTTCTTCAGCATGGGAATGATGCGGGAATAGTCCCTTTTCACCAGGTCTATCTTGCGGACCTCGTGCCGATTGGTGAAGATCAGGTACGGGCTCTTGCCTACCACAGAAAATCAGCACATTTGTCACTTCAGCAGCTGTCCCGAGGGCTGGACTCAGCCTTCATTGCTCAAACAACAACAGAACTAGGAGGCACTGATAGCTGTGTCTGTACAGAAGCTTTATGCCACACAGGAAGCAAGTGGAAGCTTGCTCCACAGGCATGGCTGTGGTCCCTGGACATGTGCTGGCTCTTGGACTGCCTGTTCTGCCAAGCCACAAGCAAAACTCCAGGGAATGTCCTCATCTTCAATTTCCATTTTAGATACAAAATCCTGGGCCAGATTTGCTGCTTTACAGCTGGGAGGGTGGAGGGGTGGCTCAGCTACCCTGCTTTAATTGGGATGTTTTCTTTCTTTCACTACTACTACCTCTAAATGTTTTTGCTGCACTGTTTTCAATAACACCTGTCAAGAGACTTTCTTTTCTAGTTTCAGCTTCAAACAGCCAAGTAGTGACTGCAATCTTGCTCTGTACACTGTTAAAATATTCTGATCTGCATGATCAGTAGTTCTTGCCTAGAGACGCATCTGCTCTCGCTGCAGCAGCTCTGTGCTGCTCGCACTGAAGTGTCTTTGCTTGCTTTGCTTGTTTCCTTTTGTTTCCATTCCCCTGCCTCAGCCCTGCGAGTGTGTTTTCTTATCAGAGTTGTGTTGTTGAGCAAGCAGAGTTTTGGTGCCTGTGGCAGCATCTTACCTACAGCTTTGCAGTTCTTGGACAGGGTGTCCATCTCGTATCCTTCGTAGCACTCACATTTGTAGTCTCCCTTGTAATTAATGCAGATCTGGCTACAAGCGTCTGGATTCTCACATTCATCTATGTCTGAAAGGAGTGTTTGAAACCCATCAATAACTTGAAATCAAACCATCTGTGATGGAGCAGTGCTCAAGTGAATATAATCACGTCTCTCTATGGTGAAACACAAGGGACTGCTGTTTGCATGTCAATTACCTCCACACGTTTTTTTATCCAGAAGCTTGTATCCAGGCGGGCACTCGCACTCGTAACCGATCTTCAAGTCCTTGCATATGTGTGAGCAGCCGCCGTTGTTGGTGGAGCATTCGTTAATACCTGCAGGGATACACAGGTTATCCATGACAAACTGGGGCTTTCAGTTGTGACAGTGAACAAAATTAAGAGATTTCCTCAGAATTTTTCCCATTTCCATCAGTTTTGGTAGCCACGAGCTGGCCCCGTAGAGCACAAGCGACTTCAAAGACAGGAAGCCTTCACTGCATCGCTTTCTTGCTCTTTATTATTCCAAAGCAATGCTGTGGGATCACTTGGACTCAAAGCTAGTGACTCAATGAATGGGGAGCCCTGGGGAGACTGTGTGTGTGAGGCTCTGCATCTCATCCCATCAGAGAGCTGCTGCTTTGAGCATGTTCTGCCACACGTGAGAAACTTCCAAGGGACCTAAGGGCTCTCTCCAGGATACTCCTCCTTCCCCATGCGCTGGTTCATGTTGACTTTTCTGAACAGTCTCTTTGAGCTTTAATAATTCATGCTGGGGGCCTCTCATCTCCCAGGGGCCAGCTATTTTGAAATACTGTACTAGTTTCCCATCTAGCTCCAAGGAATGGTCTATGTGAAGAATTCCAGAAAACACCAAAGTACAGTGTGTCAGAGATACTCCATTAGCACTGAGATACAGCCCTCCCACAAAACGTCCCACACAACAGTCTCTGTTGGCAGCCCCCACCAGCCCAAGTGTGCAATTTATGAAGCAACAGCCCCCATCCTCTCCTGGGGCCTTTTCTGATCCAAGGCCACCTCTCTGATCCTGCTCTCAGGTGCTGAAGTGAAAAACAATACATGGATCCTTGTAAGCAGAACTGAATGAGAGGTTGGGGAAAGCTCGTTTTCTGTCAGAAAAAAACATTTCTTCTTGTTGTAATTGACCTACACAAGGTCTCCTTAAAGAAGACTGAATAGAAGCTGTGGGATTTCAGGGATAGTGGGCTCACCAGAACAAGGAAAACTGATTTGCTCCAATCTATAATGAAATTTCAAGGCAAATTTTTCATGTATCTTTTACTTCTGGCTTCCTTGCACACTGCAGGTGAGCAGCACAGCAGAGCCATTAAACCAGTGCTCTTGGAAGAAAATGGAAATAACCACAAGCCAATTAAGTCAGTAAGACTGGGAAAATACCATGCCAGAAGGATCCCATGTCATGTTTCTAGCAGGTACATATATATAGATATCAATACATAATTAACAGAGCAAGTTCACTCAGCTCTGAGAAGGTGTCCACAGCCCCACTCAGTGATGTTTTTGGACAGAAATCTCCTATTCCTACACTTGCAGGGGTCTATAGCAAATTGGGTCATAAACATGCACAACTGCTCTCGGTCAAAATACTCCACAGGCTATTTTGACCAACAAGCAAACTCTCACTCAGGTGATTCCCATGGTTTCAGAGGTGCTCTGTGGAATGCATTCAGAGGCTGTAAATCAAGTACTGCTGGTTCACTTGCTGCACTTCTCAAGAGGAGCTGAGGAGGAGCCAGGCAGAGCCTGTTCTGTTTTTGCTGGGCAGCTGCTGCTCTTCAGCCAAACTCCAGCAGTTCCCTGCCTGTCTGAAATAAGCCAAGTGCTGTCCTGTGTTCTGCAGTGCTTTCAGGGGGACTCTCAGAGGGCACTGCAGAGTGCAGCACAGCCAGACAGACACACTGACCTGGGGCATGTCCTGCACCTCCTGCCTCCTGTGGGGATAACCTGGGTGTGTGTGGGTGCTGCATTCACAGCAACCCCCATCACTGCACCCTTCAAGAAACACCTTCCTTTGGGGGCTCTGCTCTGCTCCCCAGCCCAAACAACACCTCATTGCCAGCCCAGGGCTGCACCAAGGCAGCCATGGCACCACAAGCACTGGGTTGAGCACCAAGCCCAGCTGTGCCATGCCACTGCCCAGTCTCCTATGACAAACTGGGCTGCCTCCACAGACAGACAACTGCAACACCCACTCAGAGAAACAGGGAGATGTGGATTAGTGTGGAATAAAGCAGGGACATACTGAAAGCACAAGGTGAGAGCATCCCCACTAGGCATGCACACACACTTCCTTGTCTGAAACAGGGACAGACTGACAGTTCTTCTTCAACAGGAGTTATTGGAGGGGCAGGCACTGAGCTCCATGGTGTCATGGAAAGAAATGCCTGTTGGAGACATCTCTGCACTGGGGAAAACAACAAATGTGTTTGAGCAATGCTGTAGACTGGGGCTGGTGCCCACAATGTCTGGTGGGAAAGGAAGAGAGGTGCTGCCCTATGGAGAGGGCCACAGCTCTGTGGCCTGGGCTCTGTTCCCCTGGCTCTGACAGCCCTGGCTGTGCTGGCTGGTGCATTCCCACAGCCCAGAGCTGGCAGGATGCTGCAGAGAGCACCCTGCTGATTTTGCTGAGGGAAGCAGCAACAACATGTACAACTCAGAAATGGCTGAAGTCATCTCTCAGTGATCACTGCCACTCTACCCATTTCCACCTTCAAAGCATGTTCCCAGTGCTAGGTGTTTATGGTGTTATCATCATCTTAGAATTCAAAGATAATTTAGGCAATGAGGCTAAATAAACTGATCTGTGCTGTGGAGCACACTAGTATTTGGGGAGAGGGGGAATTCCTCATTCCTAGTCCCGTGCTCAGTTCATACATCCCTCCAAGAATAAAAACTGAGTGGAGAAGGGCACAGTTCAAACTTACAGATGATCATACTAGGCTACTAATTATATTCATATGAAGGGTGATGAGAGAATAAAGGCAAGGGAAGAGGAGCAGAGTGAGAAATAGCATTAGCAGCTACATGTGGTTACACTCAAAGCTGTGAGCACCAGATGGAGAAGAGGGGAAGCAGTTACAACAGGAGCAACACGTAGAAGGCAGTACTGTACCACATTCTTTCAGAGGCTCGTCAGACCAGTCCCTGCAGTCTCTATGTGAATCGCACACTTTGCCTCCGTCAATGCACTCTCCACTCTTACACTGAAACTTGCTGGGACTTTCACATGCTGACTCTGTCATGTTGGGCAAGAGAGGAAAGCAACTAAGTTAGATGAGGCTCGTGACAACAAACAGGCTGACAAAAAGCTCAGGAGGGCGTCATTAGCAGAAATGGGATGAGATTAAGCAAATGAACATTTAGCCTGAGCATCATGCAAAGAACTTTTCAAGTCATGCAGTCTGCCTGGTCAGCACTATCGTCTCTCCCAAGCAACCCCACTGCAGAATGGCTTAAAACTCCGTACAGGAAGCAGCTTGGTGTGGCCCAGAGGAGCAGCACAGGCCTCTTCCCTTTCCAGAGGCCACACAGCCCTGGCAGATGTACCCCATGGAGCATGAGGGGCACGGAGCTGGCTGGACCTACCTTGGACGCAGCCGGCCTCGTCGCTGTTGTCGGGACAGTCGTGCACCTTGTCACACTGCTTTGCTCCATGGATGCAGGTCCCATCACCACACTGGAATTCATCTGGCTGGCAGGTCACCAGGGCTTTAAGAGAGCACATTCAAGCATTGGCCACGCAGGACTCAGTCATTTGTGTGGTTTCTTTTAGCCGTGTCCCTCTGACACTGCTGGGGCTGCACCCTCTGTCAGCAAATGCCAGAGTATTGGCTGCTTCCACCAGAGCAACAGAGGCAGCAGCTGCCTCAGCCACTGTTCTCCTGTGCCCCTCTGCTATCCCAGGTCACCCTCTACATCCCTGGGAAAAGAGCCCCAAAGCCCTCTGAACACACCCAGTCAAAACAGACCCGGTTCTGGCAGTGAAACTTCTCGGCTGACACAGAACAAAGCAAGCAGGCAGCAAAACTTCCAGCAGTGGAACAGCCCTGGGTGAGGCCAGGCTGCTTTCCAACCAGGAGTGTACAGTCACACTGCGTAGGTAAAGGCAACTGCTCTTCAGCTCCCCTTCCTTCAGAAAAAATTACATTTAAGATCTATTTCAAAACATGTTCAGACCAAGGCCCAGGCAAAAGACATGGAGTGACTCTTTGCCAAAGCCAGCGTGGTCACAGTAGGGACGAAGCCAACAATGAAATGATCATCAGGCTCCCAAATGTCCATGAGCCAACAGACCACTGGAAGGCAGAAGAGCTCCACTGCACTGTGGTGTGGTGTTTCTTGGGGTTTCCAGCCCAAAACACCTGCACAGTATTGGTCCAGGCTTCATGCCTGAAATTCATTAGTCCAGGTCAGATTATTACAGACTCACACCAGATCTGATGAACAGCAAAGCTGGGGAATATGAACCAGTCAGCTGCACAGGCCATGCTAAAAGCAGTCACCTTGTCCTCCCCAAATTACACTGAGAGACCTCCCTGACAGACCAGCCCTGTGCTGACACAGGTACAGGTGCTCACCAGCAAAGGGCTGAAGCCTGGAGTTCACTGGCAGAACAGGCTCCTTGTTCTGGGACAAGTTATGCAGCTTCCTTCTGAGGGGCCCACTGGATGTGTTCTTAAAATCCTATTGAAGCAGCACACCCTGGAGAGCTCCTGATTCCAGCTTTCCATCGTGTGATTGTGGCCTGGTGTGGGCTGACAGAAAATCACTGCTCTGAGTAGCGAGGGGAGGCCAGCACTGGTGTTACTGCATGGGAGGGGAGAGCCGTCTGGCAAAGTTTCCTGGACAATTTGACAAACTGGTTCTAATACAAAAATTACTACTTTCAGGTAACCCAGGAAGAGCTGCAGACATGAAGTGAGCTAGCATCAATACCATAAAGTATCAGTTGCACAGAGACACCACATTATTGGTGATTGCATCCCACAGGATGCAGGATCCAGGTTCATGACTGCTTCACTGGACTTAGTTCCAGTGCATCTTCAGCCAGCAAAAGGCACCAGAGACAAGAAAAGCCACAACTGCAGGGCTGGTGGGGGAAGGGAGAAATCCTGCCATTAGAAATACACAGTATTCACAGGAGGAAAGTTTGGAAATAGCACTGCTCCTTGGAGAGGAAAGCCATATGTACTATATTCATAAAAAGCTGCAAAGTGAGAAAAAAATCCCAAGCAATAAGCACTGTTATGGGACCAGCTGTGCTGCCACGTTTCAGCTAATAAACCCAGGCACAGGAATGGGCAACCTCAGGGGGACATCTGGGACAGCAGCTCCAAACTGAGCACGTGGGATCTGCTGCTCTACGAAGTGGAGAAAAATGAAAGAGATAAAGACACAAAGCTGTGGTGTGGGAGAGTCACAGACCACAGGTCTGGAAGTGGCACTGAGAACTCCTGCAGGGAGGCAGAGGCACTGCTGCTTGAACTGTTCCTGGCACGTACAGCCTCCTGCCTGGGAAGCCCTGACCATGGAAAAACCACCTTCCTCTATAGGAAACCCTGACTTCTGCCAAGCTAAACCTTGGCCACTGCACGGCTTTTGGGGTTGTCTCACTGAAAATTCCTTTGCCACAATTATTTCTTGTGTTCAACCCCAACTTGAAAACCAGTTTGCTTCACCTTTTCTGTAGCAACTTCTATATGTGGAGGCAGGAAAGATGTGCCTCCATTTCTGGCTGTAAATATTAACCCCTCACAAAAGAGTAATGTAATTAAAGCAAATGGGGGTCTTGTCTTTTCTGGAGCAGAAACAGGTCTCCAGTTCATCAAGTAAATCTGCATGACAACAGCTTCAGATTTGGAAGGCAGCTGTTATAAAACCTATAATTGTCCTCAATTGTAATCTTCAAAGCTCTTCTAAAAAGCAGTTATAGCTAGATGCTAAGAACAGAAAGGCTGCTAATCCTAAAACAAATTTAAATGAAGGAGAATTTTGTAGGAATTGCAAAGACAATGTTGCACAAGCACCACAAGACTGAGAGAAGAATGACAGCACAATTCTTAGCTCAGCTGCTACAGAGACTGCAAAACACAGATGTGGGGCTGTACAGCTCCACTGCACAAAGCTGTGCTTCTAGAAGAGACAGAAGTTTGGAGACCAGGCTTGGTTTCCTGCCTCACTGCTCACTCCACCAGAGCTGTGGAAGTTCAGACCTCTGAGGTACAGCCCCTGAGCCTCTTTAGAGACATCTGAAAGAGGCAGATACAATAACAACTCTTACTGATCACGAAGGTATTAAAATGCATGCACGGCATTTCTGGTTTTCGGTACATTATTCAGGAGAGAGAATTCCTTGTTCTCTGAAGCTGAGACATGAACCCATCTCAGCCTCACTGGCAGAGGTGACAGCAGGTTCCCATTAAGGCCATTCCCAAGGCAAAGCAGTATCCCAAGAAGAGGGAAGAGCTGTGCTGTTTATTTGTACAAGATGTTCAGAAAATTGCTGTGCTAATTTGTAAGGTTTACATCAGTGAAATCTCAGTAGTTTTACAGCCATCTCCTCTGCAAATCAAATACAAAACAAATTACCAAAGCCCTGCTAAATTAACAGGCGCCCTCAAAGAGACACACTTCCCATTTGCAAATACTGGGCACAAAGCTGCATCACTCAAATTCAGCAGATACATTCCAGATTCCAAATCTGAGCCTGAGTTTCTTCTGGTTTCTGGGTTTTTTCCTTACTCCCCCCAAAAGAAAATCCAACATTTGGAAAATGCATCAATCCCATTTTATAGATGGGGAGACAGAGGCAGGAAAGTGTGAGCTCAGGTCTCAAGGGATCCGTTTTCTTGCTGTCAGTTATTATTTATTCTCCTTCCTGGATGCCCTAATGTAAGTTGCAAAGGACATTTTAAAATGTAACCATTCCATATTTGGAGACTAATAAATCTAACCTAATGTTCATTTTATAAATATACATACATACATATTTGAATATATATGCTATGGAAAAAACCCCAGCCACCCAATGTTCTCACACAGTTTTCCTGAAATGACTCATTCCCTCCTATTTATTTGCTGTCTCGCTGCCAAAACCTGTTCACCAATTGTCACCCTTCATTCCTGCTCTACTCATTTCCCAATCCAAAATGTTTATAACAAATGATGGGTGATGGCCTCATGATTTTTTTTTTAAAGCATTAGTTTCCATCCCTGTGTTTTATGCTGTGCAAATCCCATATGATCCCCATGTGCAAGAGAAGAGGTAGTGGTGGGATCTGCAGTTTTAATCAAGTCCAGCCAAGGGGCACGTGTGCCATCCCTGTGGCTGAGGGGATGGAGCAGTGTCACACACCTGCAACTCCCTGAGTGCCACATGATACTCATCTCAAACAGAGAATTTCTGAAGGAATTTCTGAAGAGGAAAAGAATCATAAAGGTCCTGAAACTCTTCAGTCCAGCAGATGAGCAGTGATGCTGAGTTTCCAGACCTCTCAAATGTCACTTTCTTGCTGCAGGCAGGTGCACTCCAGCAACAGCTGCATTTAGGTTGGGGAAACAACATTAATTTTGGCTCTGACCCAGTCAACACATCAGCTACACGAGCACTCAGTGCTGCCAGTCCTCTCCCAGTTGCTGCCTCAGAGACTCCTGTCCGTGTGGTGTGAACAGCCCGTGGCTCACACACCTCCTTGCACAGAGTGCAACCAGAACCGAGCACTCTGTGCACAGGAGCTCTGGGGTAGCTGAAACATGGGGCTCTGAATGCCACTGTTCCCCAGTGCACTGGACTGAAGGCAGCAGAACCAGCCCACACACTCGTTTCTCCCAGGCAGAAAAGCTGCACATTGTGCTGGACTGAGACTTCCTGCAAAGAGACCCTTGAGTGCTGAATCTCTGCTACTCAGAGACAGAATTGTCTCGAGTCACTTCTGCCACATTTCCCCCTTTCTCCACTGGTTGTCAGCACCGTGCTGTGCTGCAGTGGTGCCCAGCTGCCTCCTCTGCCCCGGGAGCTGCTCTGGTGCCTCTGGAAGTGCTGCTGCCTGAGGCTGCTCTGGGGCTGAGGGAGGCTGGAGGAGCCGTGCTCCTTTCGGGCCTCTTGGCTCGGCAGTGTGGGCTCAGCTGGACACGGCTGGTGCCTGTCAGACCAAGGGAAGAAGCTGGGGAACAGAGTGGTCCCTCTGCCTCAGCAATGTGCATGTGCACAGTGCCACTCCTCTCACCCAGCAGAATGGCAAAGTAAATGGGGTCTATAAAAGATTTAAAGCATTTCAAGTTGAACAACAGGGATTGAAATTTAAGAAGTATTTCATCAGAAAGCACCATCAGTGAGCTGATCCCCTCTTTCTCCACTTGGAAAATAAAAGGGAGCTCACCTTCCCTCTCCTGAGCTGTCAAAACTCAGCCATCCTGTCAGGTTGCTGTCACTGCAGGGAATGCATCCCGTGGGACAGAGATCAGTTCTGCTGGAGTGCCCTGCACCAGACACCAGTTCTTCACCTGTTTGTAACGTGGGCCTTGCCACTGCCTCCTGATTCAGAGGGGACGCAGGAACAGGGCAGCCCACAGGAGGTCTCACAACAACAACAGGCACCCAACCACCCAGGATGTCCCAGCCAGCAGTGTCCATCTCCACCAGATGTCTTTCTGCAAAGCCTTCCTGAAACAGAGCCAGGAACCAACCCTGTCTCCTGACTCCAGTGGCCCTGTGACCCTTGAGACCTTGGCAGTACTACCTGGGTACCTGCTGCCCAAGAGCTCTGTCAGCTCCTGTGTCACCTTCTTGGACATGAAGGAAAAGACAGCTGACCTAATCCATCCCTACCTGGGAGGGGTTGACAGCCCTGTACCCAGCAGCCAAAGCTGCTCTCTTCCTAACAAAACATTTTTGGCTTCTATTCTGCTCTCACCTCTCTTAGAAGAGTCCTTGGCTATTTTAAAGGCACAGCAGCTCCAGGGTTACCTGTGGCTCACCCCCCTGCTCTCCTGAAGTGTAAACAGCAGTGTCCAGGATTTACTATGTCCTCCTCGTGTTAAAGAAGCCACTGAATTTACATTTGCTCCTCTCTGCCTGGAAGAGAGTCTGATCCCCAGCTCCTCAAAGGGTTCTTCCACACAGCTGCTCTGAGCTCACCAGCCTGGACTCAGCGTTGTCGTGGGTATGAAAAGATGGTGCTGGCAAAAGTGGCAAATTTTCTTAGGTATCTTGTAAAATCCCTGGTTGCTGCCTTCCTCCCCAGAGGTGGCCCAATGTCAGAGATGCTAAATATAAACAGCTATGTAAATATTTTATTTCAATCTTGTCATTATGAATATTTTAGCAAAACATTTTGCTCTTGTTTCCTTCTCTCTCTCTCTTTCTCCCTCTTCAGGTAAGTGACCAGCTTGAACAGTTTAGTGGCTAAAAATGGATGAAACATTCAAAATACCACGCATACCAACACCAGCATGTTAAATGCATAAAGCCAGCTGAAAAAAAATCCATTATTTATCAGCTCTGTGCCTTTATCAAGCCAAGCTCAAAGTGCATTTCAAACGGGATTCTTCAGAGGTACTGCTCTTGACTGCCTTGTTCAGTGTACTCCAACTTCACAGGCAGAAAATGAATTATTTTTTTCTGCTGATCATATATTCCCTTTAGCATAGCAGCTTCTAACCTCCAGGCTGTGACCCCGCCATGCAGCCTGAGGGCTTTGAACATTTTTCCCGTTTTTCACTCCTTGTCTTTCTGGTGAAACAGATCCCTTCTGAAGCACGCTACCATCCAACAGCTCTCACACCTCCTCTCTGAATTCTCAGGGAAAAGGAGCGTGGAATACACCTGACCCTGCTGGGCTGGGCACCCAGCCACGAGGGGCACGGGCGCTCCGTGCCAGGCACTGGGCTGCTGCTCAGCCACCGGGGACCGGCCCCAACCACGGCCCCGGCAGCCCCGGCCCCGCCCCGCACTCACGGCACTCCTGCTCATCAGACTTGTCCTTGCAGTCCTCGTCGCCGTCGCACTTCCAGTTGAGGTGGATGCACTCGCCGTTGCCGCACTGGAACTCGTGGGCCGCGCACGTGTTGGGGGCCTTGGCGGCGGCGCCGCACCTGTCCGGGGCCTCGTCCGACTGGTCCTCGCAGTCGGGCTGGCTGTCGCACACCCACAGCTCCGGGATGCACACGCTGTTGTTGCACTGGAACTCGTTGGGGTTGCAGGTCAGGGGGGAGCATTTCCGTTCGTCGCTGCCGTCCCCGCAGTCGTTGTCACCGTCACACACGAAGATGATGGAGATGCAGGACTTGTTGCTGCACTGGAACTCGTTGGGAGAACAGGCTTGGGAATAAAAACAAACGGGTGAGCTGGGAGGTCTCCAACCCACCCCTCACCACTGTAGCAGCTTCAGCACATTAGGGATGTCTGAGGCAAAGGCACAAAAGCACAAAGGCATTACCTTGGCCGTCCTAACCCAAAATATTTGTCCCAATGGTAAAACTCGGTGGCAAGGAGCCGGTGAAGCCACAACGCTCCCAGCTGTGCCACAGCACCATCCCCCAGGGAGCAGGGCAGCCCTGGAGATGGAGGGGCAGCCCTGGAGAAGGAGAGGCAGCCCTGGAGATGGAAGGGGCAGCCCTGGAGATGGAGGGACAGCCCTGGAGAAGAAGGGGCAGCCCTGGAGAAGGAGGGGCAGCCCTGGAGAAGGAGGGGCAGCCCTGGAGAAGAAGGGGCAGCCCTGGAGAAGGAGGGGCAGCCCTGGAGATGGAGGGGCAGCCCTGGAGAAGGAGGGGCAGCCCTGGAGAAGGAGGGGCAGCCCTGGAGAAGGAAGGGCAGCCCTGGAGAAGGAGGGGCAGCCCTGGAGAAGGAGGGGCAGCCCTGGAGAAGGAAGGGCAGCAGGGAATTGCGGGCGGGAGGAACAGGAGCAGCCGGGTGAGCCCGAGCAGGAGCCAGGTGAGGCCGGGGCAGCAGCACGGAGGGTGCAGGAGGCTGCGGGAGAGGCTGGGGCTGTGCTGGCAGCCTGGCCTTCCCTTGGCTCCACGCTGACATTACCAGCTTCCTGACTTTCATAAGCACTGAATCAGGTTTCAGGATTTCACAGTATGCCTGGTTTTGGACATATTAAGTGGGATGTGTAGGGTAAATATTTAGTGAGTCGAGCATCAATTTAGCTGCAATCTGCCAGTAAGGCCCTTTACAACACACGGAATGCCTTCCCTGGAAATCACAACTCAACATTAACATACAAATGAGGCACTTGTCAGAGAGAAGCTGAAGGAAGTACTCTCCTCTGTAAGCCTAATGGACAGCTAAACCAGAGATGCTGGCTCAAATTAAACTTTCAGGTACTCCAACAAAGTGCAGTTCACAGTCACTTTATTCCATCAAGGTGTGGGGGAACCAAAACCCTGGAAGAAATTCTCCATAAGTACTTTGAGATAGTTACTTATAAAAATAATTCTGCTTCTGCAGTTTCAGTCCTCTACAGGGAAGTTACGGCTTTGATAAATTACAAGTACAATAAATATATGCATATAAATTACAATAAGCTTTTTTTTTTTTTTAACACTGCACTTGGGCATGTTTTTGTCTTCAGAAGCAGAATTATTTACTGCTGTATCTGCAGAGGCCCTGCACTAAACCACACAGTTTAGATGGTACCCATCACTGCAATGGCAAATGCACCTGGGAAGCAGCAAAACCCCTGTAAAGGACCTGTCCTATCCCAGCTTTCAGCCAGTGACAGGAACCCATGGTATTCTACTGCAATATTGGCTGCTTTATAGCTGGGAACAAAGCTCTGTTTATTTAGCAATTAAGAACATGTCCACTTGCACAGATGCTTATTTACATTCTGGCTGGCAAACTTGCTGGGCTCAGTGTGTTACCCTAAGCAGCCTCTCGTTTTATAAACACCTCTCCCCTCCTGCCCTGTGCTCTGCCCCATCCCATCCCAGGTTTTCCAGATGCTGCAGCATAGCAATCCCCCTAATTAGAAGAGAAAGAGGATTGTCTTTCTTGGTGCAATAGTACCATGCTCTGGCCAGGACCCAGGCTACCTCCAGCAGGGAGAAATGTTGAAGAGAAGCTCAGTGCCCCACTCGACATCAGTCATGAAATGCAACAGAACGAGGTCACCACAGGAGCTGCTCAGACTCCTTCTGTGCTTGGTATCTGAGAGGCAGAGATGCCCTCAACAGGCACCTGTCCCTTGGAGGAGCCACCATTTCTCCTCTCCAAACAGAAGGAACTGAGATCAGACAACTAATATTAGGAGATTAATCCTTCTCATAAGGACCTTCTCATACGAGCACAGTCTGGTGAAGAAGCATCTAAAAAAATCCCCTCTGCTTAGCAGACCATTAAAATGCTCTGATTTTCATCCAAATTCTGCTCTTTTTCTCCATTCAGCAAACTTTTCTGCCCTCACCCCATAACTAGAAATGATCTATTAACCCTACTGATCAGCACACAGCTGTATAACTTAACACTGTCTTCAGAGGAGCCATAATATGGAACTTTCCTCCCATAAAGTGGAAATTTAAGGTAAGAGTTACAGTCCTACCAATCTATTTTAAAAAGGTAGTGGGAAAACAGGAATATTTCTAAGCCTATGTACAGCTTCTGTAACAGATAAAGGCTAAGATGATATCGCTTTTCTGGCATCGTTTTGATGAATCAGAAATGGATCAAAATCTTGCATGGTCCTTTTGATCCCTAATGTCCGGGCAAGGTTGTAATGATTTCCACACTCCAAACGTGCATAACTTTCCTTTCCACCACTGTAATGAGCCCCTCTTTTTCCCCTCGTTGTTTTCCTGGTCCCACCTCCACCCCTGCTCCTGTCTGTACGGATTTCCCTTCAGGAATCTGCTGCACTGGCAAATTAGTGACTGATAACATCGGGGTGGGATACAGACAATGGAAGTTTGCACAAAAGCTCCTCCTCTGCACCTACAAATCCCAGCACAGATATAAAATTACTGATAATCACAGCCAGAAAGCAGAAGCAGTTCAGCTTTTGCAACCTCTCATGAGGACTTTCTCAGTGAAGCCTGAGAATTGCTAGCGAGAAAAATTGCATGGTCATGATTATTTTATTTCTTTTAAAAAATGAGGTTCAGTGTGATGCCAGCACTAGAGACTACGAGTTCCCTCTCCACAAGCACAGCAGTTTGGCTGTTGATAAGTCCCCTTTCCACTGCCACAGTCCTCAGGAGGGGATCAAGCAGTTCCTTCTGGGTCACACCTGCCTCCAGCAGACAGCTCCATCCCTCCATCCCTCCCCGTGTGCTCTCCTGCTGCCATGGGAAGGCAGATCCAGCCCCAACACCTCTCCCCCTTCCACCATCCTCCCTGCCAGCTCAGATCCAGCCTGCCAGGGTCAGGCAGAGCCCGCAGCTCCCAGCACCCGGGGCTGCTCTGGCACACAAGGGCAGGAGGAGCAAAGTGCTGAGGATCCCAGGGTGCCTGGGCAGGAGGCAGCTCCTGCTCCCCCGGGTCCTGCTGCAGCACCAGAGCCAAGAACCCAATAAATAAAGCACTACAAATTATCTTACACAGCACCTGGAGAGATGGGGTGGGGAAATGAAGTCCCAGGGACAGTTTACTTCACATCTCCTTTCATAAATCTGTCAGGGTGCCTCACAGTCCCACCACTACAGTATTTCACTGCCTGCAGAGCATTTCAGTAGAAAATGTGCCAATAGTAATTAAATGATCACTGGGGTATTTTTTCTTTGACTTGAGTAATTTGTTTGCATTCTCCAAATTTTCTACCTGTCCTACTGTAGGCTGATTCACTCAACACCAAAGAATCAAATATTAATTTGCTTTCTTTAGCACCTAAGAAATTAATAAATGTTGTACTCTAAGGTGCAAAACCTACTTCAAATATGAGTGATCCCAGTAGAAATCTTGGAAATGTTTGTCAAGAAGTGTTTAACCAACAGGCTTCCAAGCAGTGAGCAAGCATAACTATAAAACCAGTTTACTGTAGAGCACTGTAACGTGTAAAGGTTCTTCACAGTTTTAGGAAGTAAAAGATCACACATAAATGATTGTGGAGATGTGGTTTTGCCTACAGACAAAATATACCAGAGATATTCTGCAGTCATTTCTGCCCTGTGCTGTGTGCCAATGCACAGAGCACAACTGTCACAGTTTTTGCCTCAGCCTGCAGCTGCAGTCTTGTCACAGATCTTGAGGAGAGTGGAGCAGCCTTTGGATAGAGGAAGTTAAAAATAAAAAAATAAAAGAAGATCAGAGAGATTGCAGCAGTGAGTTTGTGTTTCAGTACTGGCTGGTTGTCTTTTGCCCAGAGCCAGGATTTAACCAGAGGCTTTAGTGAGAGTCTGGTGCAGCAGGGACAATCTTAGCTCAGGCATGGCACCAAAAATTTCAGATAATTGTGCCACGTGTTTTTTAAGTGCTTATAGAAAAAACAGAATGCTCTAAAGATATTGAATTCTCTAACGATACGGGGCACCCCTTGAAAACTGTAATTTCAAAAAAAATATATTTGTACCTAACATTTTTACAATGGACAACTCTAACAAGCATGGATCCTCAAATCTGGATAAAACTGAAAAAAATGAAATAAATGGTATATTCATCATGAACAAGAGCTGGGAATTATGTACAGTGGATTATAACAGCTGCCATTGCTAATCTTGAATTAAAAATTTTATAGCTTTTCAGTAAGAGTCAGGTATTTAATTAATTTCTCTCCTCCAAGAGATTTCCACTTGAAATTACATGAATGGCTTAAAGAAAGATAATTATTTGGTGAAATTTGTGGTGAAGTGGATAGCAGCAATTATCCACTGATGCTGAAGACAAGAAGATAAGATGAATTATTACACTGTATTTTTCTGACACTGTCCTCAAAGCAATTTAAAAAAATATGCCTCAAAATTTATGATTATTTAAATCTGATAATGGATCTTCTACACAGGCAAAGGATGATTTGTGCACACTAACATCTGCATCGGGGAGGGAGAGATCTGCTGTTGATTCATTGCTGCTCCAGCACTGGCAGGGGAGGCTGCTGGGCTTCAGGAACTCTGCCAGGCTCTGAGCTTTGGCCTCTGAGCTGCACAGGATGCAGAGATGCAATTCCTGAGCTCCACCTGCCCAGGTATCCTGCCCCAAGTGCAAGCCCAGCTAGCACAGCCCACAGAAACCAACCTCTGAGCTGGGCCATGGACAAGGAGGTCACAGAGTAACTCCCAGTTACCAACACTGTTTTGTTTAACTAGGGTTTCTTTTCAGGCCTAATTCTGTCTAAATTATTTCTTTTGCCTGCAGACAATTGCTCACCAAATACCTGAGTGTTTCATACAGATCTTCAGTCAAATGCCAATCATTAAAGCAGGGATTGGTGCCTGGAAAGAGAGGTTTCCCATGGCAAGCTGCCCTCCAGGAAGGACAGCAGCAGAGATGGAGGTAAATGAAGATGACCTTGAAGCACATTGCTCTGAAGAAATGACAGGCCTCCCATGGAGGGAATAATGCAGTGGAATTGCAGCCTCACTGCCAGCAGTGGCTGTTGCTATGGTGATTGATACCAAAAAGCCCATCTAGATGGAGGCTGCAGAAGGAATAGTAATTCCTGATATTGTTCAAATCACTAATGGAGCTCAGGAGCCGCTCACGCACTCCTGCAAATTCATATTTGCATGTACTCACTGCCTTTGTCACACACTGCCCTCAAACACAAATCAGTCATTTCTCCATTCTCTGCAGCAGTATTTGCATAGAATTAGTTAATTATAACCCAGCAACCAGATGCCAAAGCCCCTGCTGACAAATAATAGTTGATTCAAAAATGTATCTGCTGATTTGGAATGTATTTCCTGAGAATCACATATTCATTCCAAGTGGCTTAATTTTCTGAAAATAGAATTAATTATGACCCCACCATTTAGAGAGAGAAGCAGTTCATGTACAAAGGTGTGAATACTCTGCACTCTCTGTCTTTAATCTCAGGTATCTGCAATAAAGTTGCAGCTCGTCCCTGTGGTCTCCTCAATTTTACTGCAAACAAGGAAAGGGTGAGGAAGTTTATCACAGGTTCTTCTGGCTAAATGACTGAAAATGACCTCAAAATAAGAACAAGTGAATCCAGTGTAGAGGCTTTAAGGGTAAAATAAAACACCTTGAAAGACAAAAAGGATGGTTAGAATAACTAAGGTTAATACTGTCCTGCTTTTTGTGACAGTTCAAGACACCCCATGGGGATCTTGTGAGGATAATGGCATTATCATTACTCTTTTATATTCTGACTGGAATAGAGTCAGTTGAATCATAATGGAGATGTTTGGTACTAGCCAAAATTTAAATGGATAAAAAATATGCTGGGATGTGTCTAGTGAGTTTCTTTTCTGACTTTGAAAATTGGAACCTGTACAGGACAAGCTCACTCCTATTCCCTTAGACATGACTTGCTTATTAAAATGGCAATTTTACAAATTACACCAATTTGGCAAATCCCTCAGAAACATCTGATAATATCCATTAAACTAACAGCTGCTCTAATAGTATCACACAAAATTCGGTATTTCTGAGGAATATATAAACGTTCAGCAAGCAGAACAGGGCATGACTGAGAAGAGCTTCATCCTGGGACAGGGTACACAAATCCCACATTACTGCACACACAGATTTCTTGGATTCAGCAGAACTCCCTATGGTTATGAATTTTCTGCACAGAATTTCTGTGCACAGCATTTTCTGCATGGCCAGGATTTAATTTTGCCATTGCAGAGTTTAAATCACAGACACTTTGCCAGGAAAAGCCTGTCCATGGACGTCACCTTCCATCCACTGGGCACTCTGTGCTCACCTGCTGGTACAGAGACACGACCTGTCTGCTTAGTCCTGCCTTTCTCCATTGCTTTCTGCTTCCTCATGTGCAGCTCAGGAGAGAGACTTCACCAGAATCCTAAAGGCTGCACTCTGATCCCACTGGCAAATGACAGCACAATTTGGTTTAGTCTCAGGAAATGTGGGAAAGGCAAGGAGTCCCAGCCCATGGCTCCACAGCCGTGCCAGCAGCCTGCCTCCTCCTCCTTACCCACACATCCCTAGGCACAGACAGGGTGCCAGTTCATCCAGCTGGAAAGCTGAACCTCCCCCCAGGACCACTCAAGTCATTTCTAGTGCCATAACCAAGAGGGGAATCCTGCAGGCTGCTGACTCCCAGGTTTGAGCTCACCTGAGCAGTGAGGGACAAAGCAGTGCTCACACTACAAGCAATGAGCTCAGTGCCCCATAAAATTTCCACTTCCACTGATTTATTTTGCTTGATGGGAACTCTCTGTAAGAGGAGATATTTCTCCTTACTGCAGTTTGCTTCACTATTAGGCATAAACATTCCTTGCATCTGGAACATGGCACTATTCACTCTTCTGGAGCACAGACAAAACAAGGAAAGGCTGAGAGCTGTCCCATCTCACCTCCCCAGTTTACCCAGCTGTGTCTCACATTTCTCTAGAACAGTGATCCTAAGTGAGTTTGAATGTAGGTTCAATAACAATTAAAAAGATGCTTCTGAAATAAAGTGGTTTGCAAGACAACTGACCTGAAGGGAGAAGCACCTTGATAAAGAAGCACTGAGGATACAGTGAGGCAACTGGCAGAATTTGGTGTGGCCACATTCAAGGTTTTGAATAAAAGCACATCCTATGATGACCAAGTCCATAAACACAAGACCCCAGTGGTGACTTAGGGAGGGGGAGAGACTGACAGACTGTTCAGGAAACAAGCAGCCCCTGACTGTTTTCAGTTATGTGATAATTAGGGGGCACAGCTATTGTGTGATATAAACAATGTACCAGCCCATATACCCACAATCCCAGAAAAGAATGCAATCATTTTTGAAAAAAAATGTATTAGATTTTCTACTCAAATGGAAAATTTAATCACTGAGTGACACTCACTGCAATTAAACCTGTAAGGGTCGTGTGCTGACTGTGCTCACATTAACAGCAGCGAGATTTCTGTGGCATAGGATTTGCCTTTCAATGACTTGGAAATAGAAGGCAGCACTTTCCTGGATTTGGGCTGAGACGGAGACCCAGATGTTCAAATTTAAAGCTGTTGGAAAAAAGAAGGGTAATGAAGTGGTGTTAATTGTGAGCTTTCTCATTACGTTTTATCAAGGGAACAAATTTCTTTGCAAAATATAAGCAAAGTTAATCCAACCATTTTATCATCCTCTGTAGGAAAAGAGTCTATTTCAGCCACTAAGAGAACTTTCAGATGTTTTATCTGTTTATATGACTCATAAACCAACTTTTTCTTTTTTTTCCTTTTGCATCAAACATGACATGGTCCTCTCCTGCGTAGGACTGTGCTGAGCTCAGGCTACTGATTCGATTTAGCCTTCAGATCATATGCTCAGGAAGCAGAACTGTTAAGCACTTGTTAATTAGTGTAACACATATGTACTGGTGGCCACTGCAGGATGCAACTCCTACCCACATATCTGCCATCACAGCATCATCATTGGCACTGCCAGCTACAGAAGATTTCCCTGAATAAAACGAAACAGATTCTTGCTTTTTGAATGAATAGGCTCAAAATTATAGCTGCATTCTTAAGGCAAAAGCACTTCAGGGACATGAAATACAATCGTATTTGGCAATGAGATGTAATTTCTTGACTATTTCAACTCTAGGAGCTCTAACTGTTGAAAGACAGACTACCCAAAAGGTAAACATAATTACAGGCCAATTCTTGCTCCCCTGACAGTAGGATGTGAGATTGGAAAGAAGAATCAGAGCCAATGTCTCCATCCAAAGTGCAGAAAGAGCAGCAGGACAAAGCTTGTGTGGGTGTTCTCAGGTAGCCTGCAGTCCAGCAGTATTAAGCTCTTGTTTTAATTATCCCCAAATCTTTGTATAAAGCCAGATCTTTCATACCCCTCTTCCACAGCTCAGTGCAAAGCCATCACTGGGTGTGCAGGACGTGTCAGTGTGGCTGTCAGTGTGCTCACAGTGTTGCACCTCCCCTTTCCCCTTCAGAGAAACACTGCCAAAGTGCCACGTGCTGAACTGTCTTGTTTTCAGACTGTTTTTGTCTGCTGTGCTTTAGAGAATAAACTATTCATGGCACACCCTGCCAGGGACAATTTCTCTGTGGGGAGGGATCAGCACAGCCCAGCCCCAAGGCTGCAGGGTGAGCCAGGCCCTGCTCTGTGCTGGGAGCTCCAGTGGCAGAGGTGCCACTCATCTTCCCGTGCAAAGCTGAGCTGAGAGTCAGCAGCAGGGCACACAGAGCCCTTCTGCCCTCACCTTCTGCAGGGACAGCCCTGGCACAGCTTAGGCCGTGGCTTCAGGGCTTAATTCTTGGTTTACACAACGACTGTCTTACCTCTAACCTAAGTTCACACACTGTTTAATTATGTTCAATTACAATGAGAATCCAATGTATTAAAAATGCAACTGCCTTCACTTTTCCTGTCAGCATGCAATTAAAAGTAACTCCCAAGCTCTTTTTTCCGTGCCATTTCATTCTGAAGGAACTCAGGACAAATATGATTACAGGCTGAGATTTTTCCTCAATAACAATGGGGATTTTTCTGCAAATTACTACTGCTTTTGAAGGAGCTCTAATACTTTAAGCAGTGATAAAGTGGCAGCTGTACATGTTTAATTTCTGAGAGCCAGGGCATAATGCACAAGCATTAATCCCTCCAGCTGTCCAGTAATTAAACATCATGTAAAGCCCAGAGGATATCATTGCTGTGCTACCTTATCTTATTTATGAAGGACTTGCATTTGTTAAATCTACAAATTCTTTTTTCCTCCTTGGAAATAACTGTCGATTCCTCCACCATGGGAAGTGCACTGAAGTTCCAGCTACTTTCTGTAAAAAGCAGGAATTTCAGACTAGCCATGTTTCTTTTCATCACCTACTAAAATAATCACAGATAATGATAGCAGATAAATAGTTCCTTTACAGGCATGAATGTAATATTATGGGCTTTAACCCCATTAAAATTGGTGGGTTTCTCAGGGAGAATACATGGCAAAATTTGATCCTTAGGGTTTGATTTCCCTGTGAGCTGTCTGAGGGGCAGCACATCACCGTGCACTTGGCCTGTTAATGAAGGCAATGAACAGAACCCCTAACTTTGACAAAAGCACACATTCACCAAAGTGCAATGGAAGATAAAATCAGGACTACATTATCACCAAGTTCAAAGGTCTGTGTAGGATTAGTGGAGATTTGGAACAAGCTGGATCAGAATGGTCAAATCCCAATAGGTAGCATTGGAAGTGTGACTCAGATGCAAAACACAGGTACCCTTTACTGCAGGAAGAAGAAAACAATGCTGAGATGACACAGTGCTCTTTATAGTTACAGGACAATGATGATAAAAAGATAATAAAACAATTCAACTGTCAACAGAAAGGTCACTTCATGTGTGCGTAGGTGCAGGAGCAGAGGGGAGGAAGGTGGCTTTAAATCAGCTTTGCAATTTCCCCCTTTCAGCTGGTTCATCACCAGCTGGATCTGCTGCAGGGATGAAGAGCTTTAGCCTGCTTTAAATTCTGCCTTCAGCCAGGGGTTCTCAGGTGACCTGAGGGCTGGGGAGCAGGGCACTGGCAAGAGCTGACTCCAAGCTTTCTGCACCTTCCAAGAAAAGGACCCCACACTTGGAGGCACTGCTGCTTTTTATGGACAATAACATATGAACCTGGAGCTTTGCCAGGAAAAGTGGGAAGTTCATAATCTGAAGATCTAGTAAATTATATATATATATACACCATGAAATGTAAAGGCTGTGAGCTGCCATGGCAAGGACACATGGTTACTGCTGAGCACAACTGTGTTTCCTGTTGTTTCCCTTATAAATTTAAAAAACTATATCCAGTTTGTTCACTTTCAATCTGGCATATCATGATATCATAAGGCTGGAAATCTAGAACTGATTTTGAGATACATGGCCAGCAATGAAGAGCCTGAAGAGCAGGCTCCACAAGAAGATGCTCTGGGTAACGAGGCTGTCACTGTCACGAGACTCCTGCAGGAGTTCCTGGCTCTGCCCCTCAGCCAACTGCTCCTGCTCAGTGTGAGTATGTCCATTGCCTGCACAAATTCACATGCATCACTGTCTCTGTGCTACAGTTTGGCAGAATAAACCATGGTATGGCTAGAGAGCTTATTATGCTATCAATATATCAATGAATACATCACTTCACTGCATATGACTACTGGGAAAGGGGAAAATTGTGCATTTCCAGCTCCTCATCTGCAAGACACAATTTCCATATTCAGTGCAAGAAGTGGTCCAGGAGAGAATGAGTAACACAACCAGATGAGATGGGGCCAGAACTTTGTTCTCTTTTGAGCATCCCAGAGTCCTATCAGGAGGAACAAATGTACATTAAAGGAGTTCAATGCAATTTCAGCTGGTACAGGATGACAGCCCTTCTCTTCTAAAGCCCCACTCCAGTGCTCTCTGCATCCCTGAGCAGCTGACAAAACAGTGGTTTTACTGTGTCTCTTAGCAGAGATTTAACAAGTTCTGCAGTAGTTGGCAAAGCCCAGACTGACCCCGAGTTGTGTTGCTTTAATTACAGTCTCTCATGTTTAATTTCTCTTTTAGTCTCAGTAAACACATTCCTAAGGTTGTCCAATCAATTGTGACAAAGGTTGGGTGCAGTGGGAGCAGAAATCCTTAACCAGGGAAATAAGAAGGAGGCTGCCAGCACCTCCAAGCCAGCAAATTCAAGACTGCTAAACCTGACCTATGACTACAACACACTGAGTACTGTAAAGACACAAAATACTTCTGCTCCAAAACCTGAAAAATAATGCTTTTTTTTTCTTTTAATGTACTATTATATTTTAAAGGCAGGTATTTGCATTTTCAAAAATTGTTTGTGCACTGGAAGTTAGTAGTTTTCTTAGAGCCTAACTGTTGGAAGTAAATTATTTAGGCAGATGGGCACTTAGCTACCTACGTGCAAGGATTAATACCTGCAATTAATCCCTGGTGCAACTACAGCATGTGCAGACACAAATCTGGATCCATAATCACTGCTGCTTTATCCACTGCAGGTGAAAGAATTGGCAGTTGCCATGGCTTCTTTGGGGAGTTCTTCCACAAGGTGAAAATCACATTATTTTGTCTCCTTGTTCAGATTGTATACTTTTGCCCCCAAAACTCTGAACAGCTGCTTTCTCCCTCCAGCTGCTTGTGCCAGTGTCTAGACTGAATACATTTCACATCAATTCAGAAAGCAGTTACATCATTCTCAGAGGAAAAATCCATCAAGAATTATGAAATCCAGAGCAGTATCTGGAAAGCAAACTGCTGGAGGAGGAAGAACCATAATACACTTACACTGTTCTTACAGTTTGGGATGCGTCTACCTCCAAAATTATTGTTGTCCTCTCCTGCAGTGGATCCTTAAGTTGAACTGTGAACATTCTGACACAGGGGCCAATGCAGAAATGCAGGCACAAACAAGGTTCATAAACTCCATATTAAATTTAGAAGTCCTTTTGAAGTATTATAAATCTTAGAGCCAGTTATTCCTATCAAGAAATAAGAGTATACACAGTTAAAATTCTTTTAAGTGTCACATGAGGTTGCAGTAATAGATTTATTAACATGGATTTAGAAAGAGCTTAGGGGTTTTGCTTCTGGATGCCCTCACTCACACTGTGTTCAAGTCATCATCCACTTGTTTATTGCACATGCAGGCTCTCACCACAGAAATTATTCTGAGTACACATAAATCCCCTTCCAAACATTTATCCAGCAAGATGTGCTATTTATAGACAAGTTGGTCAGCTCTGTGAGAAGTGCAGCCTCTGTGACAGGGTGCTCTGCTCCAAGGGGCTGTGGGTGACAGGCACTGCTGAAGCTTCTCATAAAAGCAGAATAAAAACACGAGTGCAGAGATTAAATTCACAAAACAAAGAAAAGAAGAGGTCTGAACTGGCCAGGATACTGTGTGCTGCTGAGATAAGAGAAAACAGAGAAAGGAGGATTCTAAACAGAAGAAATGGGAATGTTACCAGAGTATCAGTGGATAGGCTTAGTGAGGTTTATCAGATTTGGATAAGAGAGAGGATAGCTATCAATCCTCCACAAGCTCTGTTGAAACTGCCAACACAATTGTTCTCATCCATGAGGAAAAGACCTTTATTTGACAGACAACCTCCCTGAAAGTGCTCCCACTGCAGCCATTCAGCAGGGCCTCCTCTTCCTTCTCAGAGCCACTTTTGACCTCTGAAAGGTGCTGAGTTGAGACCTTAGGACTGAAAGCTTTTGATGCTTGCACCCACCCAGGATGCCCCAAGTTTGCCTGTCAGTGCCCTTTTCCCTGGTCCATCCCCATCCAGCCTCAGCAGATTCCCAGTGTGTGTGGGGACAGCACTCAGTCATTAGGAAGTAGGTGAGAGTTACTAATTCATTTCTCACGAGTTACCCAACCACCACCAAAATATGGTAATTTGTCCTTGGATTAAATTTCCCTTTTTAAGAACCTGCACATGCACTAAAACTGGAAGATAAGTAAGAGTAGAGATGCTGAAACATCCAGAACAGAAACACTCAGCTATTTTCAAATCCATTAATAGCACCATTATGCTGAAATTACGTGGCATTCAGAACATATTTACATTCATTTTGGGGGTTACCTAAGGCCCTGGAAAAAAAGTTCAAAGCAATTTCAAGTAGATTTTTATTATAAATAAAAGACTCCATGAGACCACTCCTACTGGTGTGAGAAGCAGCAGCATTAAATTAGGGAGGCAGCCACCAGTGTAAAAATTGTTCTAATTTTACTAACTCATACTGGGAGAATAGCAGCTACAATTATCTTCTGGATTTGTCTCTAATTCAAGCCTCCTATTCAAAGAAAAAAAATAAAGTATATGCTACAGAGAGAACACATGAGAGTTTCACACAGAAAACAAATAAAAGGGCAGAGGAAAAAAAGACAAAGAAAAAATATTTTTACAAGAGAGCTAAATAGTGGAACAAGTTGCTCACAAAGTAAAAGCTTTTGATAATCTTTTGTGTTATAAAACTGACTGCAAAGAAATAAATTTATCCACAGTGTTCTACTCAGAACCACAAAATGTTCATGTAAAACACATTTTGTTACAGAACTTCAAAGAAAAGATATCATGTGGATTATGAACTGGGTAGATTTGAGAGCCCCAAATCCAGTTTTCAAATGAAGAAACATCAATGTGTGCTTGAATGTAATCATTCAACTCTTTCACCAGTAATCTGGAAGTAAAAATAACATTGCTGATACCACGTGCAACACCAGAAATATTCATGGATGGGTGAACACACAGAATTAAAGAGCTTCTCAACAGCCTGGGATCGTTTGCACACAAAGAATTTAATAACAACAGTATTAGATACCAGAAAGGTGATTTTACTTCTGCACAGATTGGCAAGACTGATACTCCCTAAATTCTGGTGGTCTGTATAAAAAAAAAAGTTGGAAAATCAACTGGAATACCAAAGGGAGCCACAAGAATGAGTCAAGCATTCATTCAAAAGAAAATCTTTGACAACAAAAAGCATAAAGAACTAATATGCTTAGTCTATCAACAAAGCAGTTTGAGAAACAGTTTGATTACACAGTGTAGGAGTTTTCATGGATTGAAAACTGTGCAAGAGCTCCTCCATTCAGCACAGAAAGGTCTAATAAAAGGCAGTGGCCATTTAGGGACTGCATTTAAACCAGTTATGGGTACACAGGGTATCATTCTCTCTCTGACCAGTGAGACCAACAAGTTTTTAATGCCCAGGCCTATCTATTCTATCCCAGCAGAAGCCAGCCTGAGTCTGTCCACACTGCAGGGGAAGGGCACCTGCTGAGCTACCCCAGAGGAAGGTGTGAACATTGTTATTGAAGCCCTTTCCACATCACCTGGGTGTTAACCCTGATAACCATACTGAAATCTCAACACTCAATGTAAAGAATACTTAATTCTTCACAGAGTTCACTCATTCTGCAGCCAGCCCCAACTGGAGAATTCTCTCCTCTCTTTTTCCAAGTCACCACTTAGCACTGCAAACGCAGAGTGAATAAGTTTGTTGGCAGGAAAAGTCACCCCTTTCCATGCAATTTGTAACAGTCACTCTGGGACTTTTATAGTTCTCAATGGAGATGTTGCATTTGTACTCACTCACCAGGAGTGCAACCAGCCTCATCAATACCACTTTCACAGTCCTTCTGCCCATCACATCTCCAGGACGACGGGATACACTTGTTGCTTAAGTCTCCACAGCTAATTTTTTCAGATGGACACACTTGTTTGGCTGAAAGAAGAAAAACAAAGAAAAAAACCAGCAGTTAAAGATATTTCTAAACATTGCTAAGATTATTTACACTATAGAAGTTTTATTGTTTACACAATAAAAGTTACTTTTATTTTGGATGGCTCAATCCTGAGATATATTGGAAAGAAACCCCAAATCAATCTGCTGCCACTTAAATCAGGTCTCCTTGCACAGGCTTCCCTGGGAACAAGGACCTTCCTGTCCTTCCAGCCTGTGCCTGACCCAGCCAATCCCTTCCAGGAACACTCCAATAAAACAAATACCACTCCTCACTCTTATTTTCAAGCCTAACTCAACCAAAATGAACTGAGAAAGTTGTTTCACCAGACCAACAGGGATTTCAGCTAAGAATGTAGGGCTGGTTGTTCCATGGAAGGACTGCAGTGCTGTGAGGGAGGGATGCTCAGTGCAGCAGCAGCACTGCCCGTGCCTCACACCCCAACCCACCGAGCTGGAGCTGTTCAAGCACAGCAGCACTGGACAAAGCACCTCCAACTGAGCCAGGAAAAACAAATCCCCTAATTTTAGTATAAGGCTGTACTTCTATGTTTGGTAATGCAAGGCATTTTCTAAATGTAGTGATGTGGGCAGATTATGGTCAGCAAAGCTGAGGAGAAAGCAGCAGGGACAAGCATGAACTCGGACATGTTAAACAAACTGAGCTGCAGCTGCATCAGTTAAAGGCAACTGTGATGTCAGACATGGAGACACAGCAGGACCTGCAGAAAAACCCCAGCACATGCAAGAACTCAACTTTGAAAAAAAATCTGCCAGATTTATCTGGAAGCAAGTAAGCTGTGAAGCTCATTCTCTCATAACTAGTTTGCATTGCTAAAATTCCCATTTTTTTCCCCTCATACTAGTGCAAAGAGCAACAGATCTACATTTATTGTGACAAGGCTGCTGAAATGCAAAATGTTCCACAGTTTAAACAATTGTTTAGCATTCTGGAATCATCATCCAGTTTGGCAGGATTTGCTTATTAAATAGACCAATTTCTCTCTTCCAAAAATTATGTGTTTTCAAATAGTTCTTCCATTGGTATTAATGCTGATAATGCTGTGTATGTGTAATGCTGCTACTGAAAAGGGAAGAACTTAAATTCTAAATTAAAACGTTCACATTACCCTGCCCTGGTAAAGGTATTTACACAAAGTCAATCAGCTTCCTGAGTGCTCAGTGAGAGAGCATGAAAATTATACCTCCCTCTTCACCTACACAAGAAGGCTGTGAAAGGGCATCTTCCAGCCCCACAGCATCAATCAGCCACTTGGAGAGCAGTGCCATTTAATCCCTGCATTTCTCTGTCTTAGCGCCTTGAAGTGTTATAAGAAGCAGTTTCAAGAAGCTGTGGGCAACCAATACATCAAGAAAAATTAGGTCCTGCCACAGACAGACAGTTAATAACAGATGTAATGAAGTTTTATAACCCTGAGGCATGACAGCATTTCTGCTCAAATTTGCTTGCTGCATACCTAAATAACATTTATGAATGTTGCATGATTACAGGGGGGAGGAAAAAGGGACCCTCACTTGGGCTTTTGGATTATTTTTCCAGCAGATCAGTAATAAAAAGCACCTGACATTGGAAAGGCTCCCAACAAGAGCCCAGCAGGATCAGTGTATCTGCCAGCTCAGGGTGCTGTGCCCTGCTCCCTGGAAGCTGCAGGTTTTATAGTGCACAACTGCAGGGACACTGAGCACCCAAGGCTGTGCCAAAAGCTGTAAATGAGGTGTTTGCTTTCCCCTTGAGGAAGCTGCTTCAGACACCATCCCCAGAGCTGTGTGCTGGGGCAGACCATCCTGAAACATGATCAAGTCTCTCATGGAGAAGAAGGAAAAAATTCTGTGCAGCTGATTGGCAACAAGCAGCTCCCTCAAACATGAAAAAAATGGAGCTAAAATGGTCCACTTGGTCTGGAAGTCCCAGAGCCCTCAGCACAGAGGGATCACCCCAAAACCATCAACTTCTGTCAGCCTTACCTGGCCCTCACATGCACAGGGATGAGCCTGGAGAAGGCTGTGTTGAAAAATAAAAATCTGCAGCCAAAGCATTACAGTTTCCTATTGTTTTGGGTTGGTTTCTTTTTTGCATTCAGGAACAAGGTCTGTATTGGACTGGCATACAGGGAAAACTGGGATACCAAAAAAGTCACAGAGACATTTGTTAATCAGGTTATTGGTCCACATCCCCAAAATATTGTTCTAGTTCTTCTTGTTCAGGCTATGGTGATGGAAAGTTTGTTTCAATGCCAAGTAGGACCAGTTTTTCCATCCACACTGAAAATCTCCTTTGAGAACTGGGTCAAGATAGGTGAGAACACGCTCCACACACCCGATTTTGAAGAAGGTGAAATATAATTATAAAATGGTATAATCACACAGTGGGATCATTAACCAGCAAAAAGGTTACTTTTTGGTCACAGTTGTAAGTATGGGCATTACTTTTGCTTGGCTGCTGTGAGCAGATGCTTAATAGCTTTGGGAAGCTGAAAGGTTTGGAAAGGTAGGAACAGAAGGCTCCTATTTATGGAAAGCAATCTCTGTGTTAATCACCTCCTTGACAGAGTAATTACAGACATTTAAAATATGTAAATCAAAGTTTGAACTTTCAGGGATGCAGCAACAGAAGCTGCTGTTGGTCACAGTTCATCAAATCTCTGTTCCAGTGCTTTCTGCACCCAAACAATCGTTGCATGGGAGCCAACGACTTGTCAGCTCTGTCAGGTAACAAATAGGAGACCTTGCATAAAACTCACAACAAAATTTTGGTGAGAATACACCTGCATTTTCTGCAAATTGGGTTATTTCCTCCCCTGTCCCCTGAGATGCTGCAGCAGCACAAGTGGAGTCAATGCTGTTGTCCACACTAGGAGAGGCTTTTAGCAGCTCAGTCCAGACTTCACACTGGTTTCTGTGCACGGCTGACACAAACCCAGGCCTCTCGGGCTGACGTGACCAACATGTTTACTTCCTCCCTCCCTCTTTGTGCACCCAGAAGGGAAAGAGTTAGTGCTGTGTGTGGTGGTGAGAGCTCTGACCCTGGATGCATTCTGGACCAACACGAGTTATAGCAAGATCTGCCTTTTCAGAAAAGCACCATTAAACAACTCGGTTGAAATGTCAGACACATCAAGACCAATTTATCACAATGAACTGCAAATGCCAAGGATGGACAACAATGGTTTATTTATAAGGAGACAAGAGCAAAGAAGACAAGAAGGTTCCATTTACTCACTACTGCCAATGGCACATTCTTCTTTCTCTTTAGAGGAGGCTACAAAGTCTTTCAGAGAACCACAGAGCCTAACTGGCGCCCCACTGTTTGCTTCCTCTTGTGCCACTGCTGTGCTTTTCAGGCCCCGGACATCATGTATATTCAAGAAAGCCCAAGAAAACAAAATTGATTTACTTTCAGAAGACCATTTGTCAGGTTCTCACCAAACAGGTACTCTAAGAGCATACACAAAATGAAAGGAAGCAGCTTCTACTGGTGGGAAAGCCACAAGACTTTTCATCAGCAGACTGAAAAGAACGCCCTTTGTGGAAATACATCATCTTACAGGTCTGAACAGCTTCTCTATCTCTGCTGAAATAACTCCCCATCCTCTCCAGACTGCCCCTTGTGTTTTTCCCAGGTTCTTCAGAAGAAAAATTCCAACCCCAGATTTTTTTCTACGACAGAGAAAACACCATACTAAAATGGTTTAATTGTTTTCTGCCATGCCAATAAACTGTTACTGCAAAATTCCATTACCTTTCTTATGGAACTTAAAATTTCTACCTCCCTATTTCCTCCAGCAATGGTTTAGTTGTAAGCTTTTTTTTAATAGAGGAATGTTTTTTAACAAGGACCTCCCCTCATCAAATACTGCCCTTAAATCTTCTTTTGTCATAGCTGGCAGTCCTGCCTCAGAGATGCACCAAGAATAAAATAAATGTTCATACCTGCCCAAGGACAGGACTAGAATCCAGTTTGTTTCCAGCAAAGCAAGGCAAACTGTTAAATGAGCAACTCTTCAGCAGAGAGGAAGGGAGATGACAGGCAGAGATTGCTTAGGGAAATTCAGAAGTTCTCAATCACTGAAGATTTGTGATTCAGAAAAAAATCTCAGTCACAAGTTTGCTTATATGGTTCTTTATATATGTGTGTGTGTAAGAATGGATATCCCAGTCTATGCTCACACTGTACTGACTCACAACTCAAGCTTTCCCATTGAAGTATTTAAGGTGCATGAGAAACACATTTAAAAATCCATCTTCTGACTTAAAATATTACCACAGCTGAAGGTGTGTCTGACTGGTATTTTCCTTCCCCTGCCTCTTCTCCCACCTGAGGGTGGGTGTGAGGAACACTGGCCTCTACCCCATTCACCCAGCAGTTCACTCTGCAGCTGTTGTTTAAGTTTACTTCACTTAACCCTTCAAGACATATCACGTTTCCTGCTGAGCTGTGTTATATCATATTTGTTATATTCAATCTCCCTGGTGTCTACCCTGTGCCAAGTTATGATCAGAAGTGTTTGTGTGGAGCAGCAACAGCCATGCTGGACACGTCCTGGGAATGTCTCTGGCCCTGGTGCACAGAGCCCACACACTGTGAGCACACGGGGACCCCTGAGCCCACAGCTTCACTGGCTGCCTGAGGTTGGATCTGTGCATCAGCAATGCACAAAGACAGAACGGGTTATGGGGAAAGCTGATCAAAGAATTGTTCCCTCAAAGGTTAGGAGCTGCAGGGACCTCCCCTTCTGTCATGGAAAGCAACACAGTACAGGCATCAGCCTGCTGGGATGGCAACACTTACAGGAACTTGCAAGGTCTACAAAAGCCAGTGCAGCTGCATCCAGTAGGACTTGGATTGCTCACCCTATCTGTGTTACACATACACTTGAGATCTCTGAGAAAATAAAGGCAACATTACATTTCCAGTTGAAACCAGCCCAGGCCAAAACAAATGTCATGATTAGTGGCTTAAGTGAATTAAGATTACAGCACTGAGCCTTGGAGTGAGACCAACCCCCAGCAGTGACGCCTCTGCTGACAGGAGCAGGGCCCATCCATCTGCTCCCCACAGCAAGGGCTGTTCTGCTCAGAACTGGGGCACACTGACAGCACCCATCCCCAGGGCCTGCAGCTCCAACTGCTGCTACCTGACTGCAGTGTGGAGCATGGGAGCACGCTCTGATGTGCCACAACCTTTGTGGGAGCAGCCAGGGCAGAGAAATAGTGAAAAATCTATTCTTTCTGCACAAAAAGACAATTAACTTACAGGCACTTCCTTTAAACTTTCAACATAAATTCAGCAACTCAAAAAGACAGATGAGGAAAGGCTACTAAGGAACTATACTGTAAAATGTCAGGAACAGTATGAACAATTGATACACCTGGTATATAGTTAGATTCAGTGGTGTGATTTATTTGATGGTGACTTAGGTGCAGAAGTTCCCAGGGGAACAGAAAAGGATTTACACAGATTTCCCTCCATTGCACTGCATAGCACAGCCCTTAGTAACTCCATCCTTGTGTGCTTCTAAGAAGGGTTTCTCTACACCACCATGTGTTAGGAGCCTTTGATGAGTCTCCAACTCCTCTACCTAGAACCTGAAGGGAGAAAATAAGCTTAGCATACAAAGGGTTCGGCATGTCTAAAAGAGGTAGATAGCAGGTAACTTGCTTTTGTGCAGATTATCACATTGGTGATTATCACCTCTGACATCACAGTGAAATAATCAGGAATTCAAAATCCCAGGATTAATCCTAATTACTGAAATAGAGACGGTGTCAGAATAACAGGGTTATAGGAAAAGTGTGTTTCAAAAGCACAGACACTACAAACAACCTCAAGAAAGAAAATGGTTCTCTGGTATCATGCCAATAGTTTTAACAGGTAATATAAACTGAATTTGGGCACAGTGCAAGGAGGTAAGAGATCTCTGTAACAGGCTGGAAAGACAATTGGCATCAGGTTTTAACTAAGCTCCATTTCTCTCAACGTGAGTCACCTGCATGGGTCAGGAAGGGATTCTTTACCCAAGTTCAGAGCTACCCTGGCACACTCAGAATACCAAATACTGTCACAGCCCAGGAGAGCAAGCAGGACAGAAAGGGCTGGTACCCTTGGGCTGCCAGTGCACCATTTCATCTTCCATTCCTGATTGCTGTGTCTTACTTAGCCACTTCAAAAATCAAAACTACCATCAAACTTGGCTACGAAAAGCATTTCCTTCCCTCAGTCTGACTGGCAGGACTTCAGCTGATTTTGTATTCCTGTAAACATAGCAAATGCTCTTTTGCTGCAATCATCTGAGCACATCTCACCTAATTCATCTCAGAGCTTCGCCAGACACTGTTTCAATGGCACTTCTGTTCTCTGCCTGATAAGCCCAACAGGCCCTACTGCTGAGAAATGAAGTCCTTAAACTCAAGTCAGTTGGCTTGTTTTGGGCAAATCCATATCTGTGTTAATAGTCTGTGGTAAACAGGAGGTCAAACTGGATGATTACACGATCCTCCTTGGTCTCAAACTACAGGAAAATTGTGATACTTCCAGCAGGAATCAGGAAGCTTTTTAATTGCCTTTAAACTATCCCTCATGGTCATACTTCTGAAATGTCAGAATTTACAAAGTAAGATGATGTTTAATGGCAGTGATGATGAGTGAGGCTGCTGAGCCTCATTAAATTCCATTTTTTTAACCATCTACTGCTTGTAAAATAACAGTGTTTCTGTAGAATACACAGTGCCATTCCCCCACTGTCAAGTCTGGTTGTGCACAGAGAGACCAGTTTCTAAGAGACCATGACAGGTTATCAGGCACAAGAGAGATGCACATGATACAGTGAGGGTTTTCTGCTCTCAAACAAACTACATTTCATTACCTGCCATTGCACACGTGAGATTTCATTGTAAAGGTTCATTCCCTAGGGCAGCTTTTATTCTCAAGCATCTTGAGACAAAAGCTGCCTTCCCAGGGGACACTTAACATCTCCACACAGAGGGTTTGCAATTCCTCAAGGCCAATCCTTGGATTGCCTTGGCCCTTCTGCTGCACCCAGCCCACTGTGTATGACCAGCAGTACCCTGATGATCTGATGTGAAATGCCTCAAGGCACTGATGTGGTCAGTGGTGCACAAATCCCTTCAGAAACTGGAATGAGATGTAAGATAACCCTGGGATCCCAACTCTTGGTACCATTTTCTGTACATTCTGGACAACACCAATGCACACAATAACCATGACCATGCCCTGCTTGGGGTGTGCCCTGTTGCAGAGCTGAGCACGACTCCACAGGGCACAAGGCAGAAAAGGTGAGCAGCAACCAGGCTGGTGCAGCCCAGCTCCATCTGAGCAAAGCATTATTATCCAGTGTGCAGCCCTGGGAGGCACCATGAGCCACGTGCCACCTCCAAATGCCCGGTTTCCATCTCTCCTGACACCACAGCCATATGGTCACTAGAAACGTCTACTCAGATTAATCCAGAGAAGAAATGAACACCAAACGCCAGCCCTGTAATGCCAGGCTGGTGCCCTGATTAATGACAGTGAAGCACAGCCCTTGCTGTTCACGGGAACAAAAACGGGATTTTGACAAACTCAAGTCTGAGGCCATCTGCCAACTTTTCCCCCTACTTCCGCCACCTCTGGCCCTTTGCGTGTCTTCTCGATGGAAGAGAAAAATCCATTTTTTACCCTGGATTGAAAATGGAGAGGTGTCCAAACCCCTAAAATGGACCCTCCTTGTGAAACCACCAGACCTTTTTACCCTTCTCTCTGCTCCACCTCTAAACCAGAGCAGAACTTGTCTTCAGGAGGAGTTGTGACTCTAAGGCATTATTCTGGCTACTGAAAACCTGAGTTGCCATCTCAGGGATCTTCAGATCGTTTTGTACTACTTAAATTTTTATTTTCTCTTCACTGATGGGTTTCTCTGATCTCAAGGATCAGTTGGTCATGCCCTCAGCTTGGCACAGAGGAAAGAAGATACTAATAAAAACCACAGGGAAATTCTTAGATATCAAAGTAAGAAACCAGAACAGCTGAAGAAGAACCTGTTCTTGGCATAACTAAAGCAGCATCGTGCACTACTGATCTCAAACAGTTTCATAAGAAACTAGCAGTAGACTTTGGTAGTTAGCAAACACACAGGTCTGCCAGCAAAACCCAGAACTCAAAATTTTCTTTAGAGATAGTTTTCTAATAGCAAAGCTATTAAATATTCCCTTTTGTGAGAGACATTTTTACTGCTCAATCAAAAGGAAAGTTTAAAAAAAATCCAACAATGACATGGCTTTGTTTAAGAAGGTCAGACAAAATACTCTGCTTTTTTCTATGCTGAACATAACATCTTCTTTAAACTCTATTGTTTTTAGAGCCAGTTTGAAAGTGAGTGATGTACAACATTGTCCTGTCAAACCTCCCATCCCACCACTGTCTACATCAATAATTACCCTGTCAATCTGTGTACACATTGCCAGTTGTAATGCAGTTCAGCCTCCCCTCCCTTCTGCATTAACAGTAATAGGGAAGGTCAGGGGGGAAAAAAGAAAAAGAAAAGGGGGGGGGAAAAAATTGCCTTTCCTGTAGCCCAGAAACCAAACGGACTCCAATCCTTGGCATGGTTGAGAGCAGAGCTGTTTCTCAACACAGATCCTCTACCTCTGCTTTTATCCAGGGATGCCTACTGTGAAAAACCAAGTGTGGCTACAACCAACCTTTAAAAATCTATCATGATCCACTGTGTTCCCCCTTGACTGGTGATGCGTGATGCTTTCAAGGCAGTTCTGATTCACACAAGGCCTCGGAGAATAAAACACCCGAGGGTAACAGCTGACCCAGCACACACTGGTAGCAAAGTAGCTGGGAATCAGCAAAGTTCAAACACAGCCGTGCTGTGGGAAGAACGAAGTGTCAAGGAAGGAATGAGAGCCGGGAGGTTAAGGCAGCACAAGCTGGGCATGAATGAAGTCAGCTAATTAACCCCGGGAACGCAGCTCCTGAAAGGGAAACTTGTTCCCTGCCCTACATCGCTGATTCCGGAGCCTTGTGGGCAAATAGATTTGTTAACAACTTCCCAACTTTCTCACGCAGCCAGGGAGCTGACAAATGGATGTGTTCAGCTGCTGAACAGAGCCCTCAGCCCACGGTGTGACAGAGGTGGGAAAGCCTCAGCCTTCCCCCACCCAAATGGGACTTGTGACAGCCCTTTGTCACCTGTTCAGGTCTCAGCCTGGTTGTGTCAGCCACGTGCCAATTCCCATTGCCCAATTCCCACTGTCCATTCCCACTGCCCAATTCCCATTGCCCAGTTCTCATTGCCAATTCCCACTGCCCAATTCCCATTGCCCAGTTCCCACTGCCCAATTCCCACTGCCCAATTCCCATTGCCAATTCCCACTGCCCAATTCCCACTGCCCAGTTCCCACTGCCCAATTCCCACTGCCCAATTCCCATTGCCAATTCCCACTGCCCAATTCCCCCTGTCCAGTTCCCACTGCCCAATTCCCACTGCCCAATTCCCATTGCCAATTCCCACTGCCCAATTCCCACNTGCCCAATTCCCACTGCCCATTCCCATTGCCCAATTCCCACTGCCCAATTCCAACTGCCCAATTCCCATTGCCCATTCCCATTGCCCATTCCCATTGCCCAATTCCCACTGCCCAATTCCCACTGCCCAATTCCCATCGCCCATTCCCACTGCCCAATTCCCACTGCCCATTCCCATTGCCCAATTCCCACTGCCTGGGCATCCCATGGGCACACCAGAGCCCACCCTTCATTACAAAGCCCATCCCTCCTGGTCTGGCTGAGCAGAGGCATGGCAAGAGCTGATCTCCACAGAAACACAGGTAATAACTGCATTCTCCTGATGTGTACTGATCCAATCACGCTCCCTGCTTTATTCCTAGGCTTTTGGTCTAAATACATTGCAGCTTTAACAACATCAACTTTCTTTGCTAAAGATTCAGTGATAAAATACTCCAGATTGCAGCACACAATAAATCAATCATCCCTCCCTGGGTGGATTTGTAGCTCAGCAGTTTGAAAGCGTCTTGGAACAATTTCTGCACAGATACTTTTAGATAAGGGACAAATTTACTTTTTATTGAATCAAATGTTATTTGACTGGTTTTGGTTTATAGATAAAAGTGACTGAGTTTTCTAGACTCTCTTCTAATCTGTGGCACTGTGACCCTGAACTGCTAAAAATTAAGTTTCTAAAAATAATTCATTCTTTCCACTGGCAGTGTCTCACTTAGTCCAAGCCTACCAGACATAATCACCTTGGTTGCTTGTCAAATTCTTATACAGGCAGCTAAGCACAGCACCAGAACAGATTTATCTATTTTTCTTCCTATATATTAATTTTCTAAAATTCCCCAAAATATGCATACCAGAGTGCTCCATTTCTATTACAGCAAATCCAGAAACAAATTCCAGATGGCAGCTTATTTCATACATATTCTGGCATATTTAGGCTCTTGACTTCTCCACTTCTTTGGAAGCAAATTAATGCTCAACTCAAAATTAGCTTTTGAAGCACACTTTAAAAAAATTCACCTGACTATATCATACAATTACCAAAAATCAATTACCAGATGCCAGTCTGAACTTGAAGACAGAAAAAATATCATATTTTGTAAGAATTGAAAGTAATTACAACAATCTCTTAAGCTGGAAAAATGTATCTGTAAAGGTGACTCTGTTTTATAGGATCACTACACAGACTGGATTTGAGAGCACTGAGCAGGCCAAAGCAAACATCCAGAACAGTATTGGGATGAAGCCAGTGGACAGCTACCCTGGAAAAAGGGGTGTTGTGGGAACAAAAGAGAACAAAAAACCTGTACTGATCCTCACAGTGTCCACACGTGCTCATTTAGCAACCAAGAAATATGTGGGGCCAACTTCCACCTCCAGTTCTTCCCAGCAAGGCAGTACTTGGCCTGTAAATTGAGATGTAAAATAATCTATAGATATAAAACTAGCAGATAACTGATATGTAAACTGTATTATATAAATTTTACTGGCAGAAAATTTTATATGATCAGGAAATTTATAAAATTTATATATCAGGAACTGGCAGTTCCTGTCTCTCGCTCTTCTTTCTCACTTAGGCAGTAACTAGGAAATTGTCAGATATTCCAGTCCTATCCTGAAGATAAGCATAGTTTGCTATCTGATGAACTCCTAATGAATATACTGTTAATTGCATAACCTTCCTTCAGCACAGGAACTTTTCTGTTCATCAAGGGCATGGATAAAACAGCTTCTTTGCTTTGGAGCATCCTTGTAATTAATAATATATTCTTTGCACTTCTAAATATAACCTATAATGAGATGCTTTAAAGAATCCAGGCTGCACCTTTCACCAAGTGCTTTTGATCAGGAGGAGAGGAGCCAGAGCGTGTTCAGACAGCAGAGGCTGCTGGAAGGCGACTGTCGCTTCCCCGCGCCCCATCCTGAAAGCTGCAAACGACTTCAAACAGGGCACGGCAGCAAAACATGCCAAAAACCCTTCCTGCACCCCAAACACAGCCACTCCTTATCTCTGGGCACGTTCTGTGCACAGCAGAGATGAAAAGAAGTATATATATGAGATATAGGTAGGATATGTGAGGTAGTCTACACAGATACAGTCTACACAGGGAAATTCTGCTCAGTGGAGCATCATTAAGTCCAGGAAAGCTGTCATTAATCACTTCTCAGGTGGTGAGAAACTATAGGGTGCAAAACCTCTCCAATTATGTTTTCCATCCATGGGACCTGTCACCCCTGAGATTCCTCCTGGTTTCCATGTGTTGAGAAAGACAGATCTCCAAGGATCACAGAACAGAAAAAAAGCTTTGTTAATACCTCTGATTGTCTTTGGAGACATTTTGAAGAACTTCTTTACACTGAGGGTGATGGAGCACTGGAACAGCTGCCCAGGGAGGTTGGGGAGGTTCCCACTCTGGAGACATCCCCAGCCCACCTGGACATGTTCCTGTGTCACCTGCTCAGGTGACCCTGCCTTGGCAGGGGGGTTGGACAGGGTGATCTCCAACCCTAACAACTGTGTGATTCTGTGATCTTCAAATAATGACCCACGGTTGTGGAGGAGGAAGGAGTGGCTCTACCCATAAAGTGGAATTCCCTTAGCTGAACAACACTGGTTTTGCTTTGAAAATTCCTTCCCAGTGACCTGGATGGCCAACTAATTCCCAGGTGGATACCTCCCCGTGTCAGAGCTTCCTGGGACTTGCAGCAGCTGGGAAAATGCTTCCACCTATAAACTGTGCAGCTCCACTGCTGTCTGTGTGCACCAGCTGAGAGAATTCCCCATGTTTAAAAGCCACAGGACCATTAAATGCTTGCACAGCAAAGGCTGACTTTCTACATCAACACCCCCTTTAAACAACAGCATATTGTTAAGACAGGCACCTATTTCGATTTAAAGACTTCAGTCAGTAAGGATTTCTGTACAAGTGAGTCCACTTTGTTTGCCACTGCTGTTAAGAGCTGTATCTTATCTCTGTTTCTCTTATCTACTTCTGGCTTCTGTTCCCTGGACCTTACTGATCCTTGCTAAGCTAAAGAAACAACTGTGTGATGAAACCACTTCTCTAAGGAGACAGGTGCAAATTGATAAAGGCAACTCTCAACCCTCTCTTCAATAAATCAAATACCAAATACCTTTCTAATACGGTTTATTTTTCAACTCTCTAATCATGTGAGCCTTGTAAGATTGTTCACAGCCCCCTGTCTAATAACCTTTCCACTTTATAGCAGCTGCCCTTGTCTTTTACCACCTCTCAGCCACCTGTTCTTCAACTTGTTTAACACGGCCCCTAATTATGTTGTAAACTGCATTTTTCTAACCTTTATGTTTAAGTCAAATCACATATCACAGAATACATTTAGTAGCTTATTAACACACACAGTATCTTATTAACAAGGTCATGATCCAATCAAGAACCACTGAGAAGGGAGACAACTCTTGTTTTCCCTAACATGTTGACTGAGATTCTTATGTATTTTTTTTTTAATCTTGATGTATTATGTTCCATTATCAGGCTCTCTGTGGTTTTGTCCAAAACTAACAACAGCATGTTCAGCACACACAGTTCTCAGAGCTGAACTGTGCATTGTTGTAGCAGTCAGGAACTCCAGGGCTGCAGACCTTCTACAGCGTATTCTGTACTGTGCTGTTTAACCTTTTAAACCACCATAAAAATACAGCTTTTACTAAATTACTGAAACTTCCACCAGTGTTCCAACATCTCTAAAAAACAGGAACACAAGTTCTAAAAAAAATAAAAATACATATCAGAAAACTCACTGGCTGTGTCCTCAATGAGAGTTTGTCAGTACTTCTGCTTTAAAAACCAAACCTTTAATAGCTGCTGTTAAGTAGCAGGCATGCCATTAAATGTGCAAATGAAACTTCCTCCTCTTCCTTCTGAACAGAAATTAGAAATACTTCAAGTATTTACTCATTTTCTGCCACTGCAGCTTACAGTTTCACTCTCATTATCTCATATCACACTATATGGATTTGTTTTTCATACAACTAAAGAATCCTTACAATCCCTCATGTACCTGGCCATAAACTTGCCATGCTTGCTTCTGGCTGTCCTTATTCAACGAATTTATATCTAAGTCCCCCTTGTACCTACACAGGAATTGTTTTAACTTTCAATATTATGGATTCTTACACTAATTTCTTAAAAAACAAAGTTTTCATGTACAATTAACACCTCCCCTCAATAATCTGCTTCTGTGCCCTCATAAATACCCAATGCAGTGGGCAAATCAAAGAAAATAACGGAGACATCATAGCTCGAGGAGATTTCCTTTGTGTTCAGTGAAAATACATGGCTGGGCAGAATACTCTGAGAGCAAACAAGGCTGCATCAAAAGCCCAGCCTGTACTGGATGACAATCCATGCACGGGAAAAATAAGGAAACTGGGGAAATGTTTAACTGGAATTCTTACTCTCTTATCAAAAGATCAAAAGATCTGATCAAAAGATCAATTCAGCCCAGGACATAAATGAACGGGAAGCTGAGGATGGAAGAGAAATCCAACTTCACAAGTTCTGGTGCTCCTGAAGTATTTGCTAACTCAGTGATTGAACTTGATTTGCAAGAGTCCCACCCACAGAGCCAGCAGGGAAAAGCTCACAGAAACACAGTGTAATGCACTGGTTCTTAAAGGCTGCCTCACGATTTTTTAATGTTTTCAGCAGAAAGACTTTCCTTCCAACCTCACTAAAAGGGGCAGAGCAGGCCTCTGAGATCAAGTTCTGTCACCTGTATAGTAAGATTGCACTTGGTCTAGATAAAGTAATTTTTATGACATTCAAGCTGAAAGTACACCTCATTTCCTATGCAGGTCAGCTATAATTTCCTATGCAGCCACCTAAGACTTGAGGGAGTCTGATGTCAGAACTTTAAATAACTACACTTGCAGTGCCCAACCTTTCCAAAACCTTCTCTGACAATCAGACAGAGTTGTCTTTATGTAGGTCTTTTCCACCTGCCAACTGCAGGAGTGAAGGCACACAGAGCTCAGGGGGAAAGGTCTGGCAGATGCAAGAGCTCTGCCTCAGGATTCAAAGCACCAGCCCAGCTCTGCTCCCCACTAGAGCCCAGAGCAGCCAGGGGCCAGCAGCCCTGCCTGCCAACACCAGGGACCTGGCCCAGGCACACCTTGCCCTGCTGGCACAAAGGTCAGCTCTGCTCTCTGGGCATCTGTGCCATCTTCCCCAAAGGAAACAGATGCCAGGCTGCTAATCTGCTTTTACAAGAGGGAAAGAACAGCCTGGCAGAGATTTTGATCCGTGTCACAATTACAGCCCAGTCCTGGAGCAACACACATTTCTCATGATCCCAGGCTGGAATTAATACAAAGGCTGAGCTGAACCAATTTAACCTTCAGATGGTGAAGGAAATAGTCTCCTACATTCTCCCTAAAAAGCAACCAGAGGTATGAAAAATGTCTGGACACCTACAGAGTGCTTCATTTTGTTAGGTTAAAAAAATCAAAAGCAACAGAAACCACAAACCAAAACCAGAGTAGCCATGTAAAATCATCAAACTAAAATACTCTTTTCCTCATGTTTGAAAAAACCCAAATATCTTGATTGACTGTGCCTGCAGAAGTGTGCTTGTAACAATGTTCAAATGTATTGATTACTTGAGGCTTTTCAATACAGGTAACACTGGGAGGCCACACCAAATACTAAAACCAGCCTACAAGTCAGCTCCGCATCCAGATTCCAGCTGGTTTTGGAATAGTGCCCAGTTTCCCTGACCCAGGTTCTACAGAAAAGCAAACACAGCCTCTGTGAGCCTGTTCAAGATCAGGCCATGACATGCTCTTGCTGACATTCAACCAACAGGGCAATGTGACTTGGTCAGTGCAGTCTCCCTGCTGTGTAGGTCCAGAACATAATTTGGTTTTAGCTGACAACCACTACACAATATGCTGGAGCTCAAAGTGTAGAACTGCTTTTTACAGGCAGCTTTGTGCATCCATGTGTTGTGCACTGGCACATGTCCTCCATGGCAGCTGGAACCATGCACTGAACCCTCACAGCCCAGCCCTGCACGCTCCTGCTCCTCCCTCCCCTCTCAAACCTCTCCATTCTCTCCAGCCAGACAGCTCTGATCTCTAAAGACCTCTAGAGTTTGGGAAAGTGGTTAACTAATTACAGTAATGAGGAAGTAAGTCAGCCTATGTGTGGGTTCAAACTATGAAAATTTTTCATTTGGCTCAGGAGGAGAGAAAGTGTGTCTTGAAAGCCAGAAACATCAGCCCTTGTTCTCAAAATATTTGATGAGCAGATAGGGACACATTCACTCCTTGTGGAACATATGTTACACAGCAGCTTCCAGTGGCAGCTGCTTTACACTCTTTGGAAAAAAAAACATCACTTTTTCCAAACCAGAACCATAGGAGATGAATGAAAAAAATCCAAGTGAAGGAGAAGAATATGCAAAATTGTTGTTAGGCTATGTAAAGGTATGAACTGATCCTACAGTTCTGAAATTCCTGATTTTGCATAGTCACTGAACACTTTTCACAGGAACCTGAATCCCAGACTGTTACAGAAGAACGAAAACATCGAAGAACTGCAAAACTCAGGGCAACACCAGACATATTTTTCTTTTAATTCTTTTGCACAATTTTAGAGATTTCTTCTTCATTTATTATGTATAACAGGGATTACATTTTTATTTAGTTTAAATTGGGCTTTTCTAAACATCATCCTGTAGCTTCAAGCTACTTCCCTTTGAAATGTTTTCACAGTGGTCGTCTCCCTGGTATTTAGAACTCACCATGACTAACTCCTCATAGCTTCTTAAATATATGCTAAAAGAAAAGGACTTTCATTTATGTTACTAAATGCAGTCACATCACAGACTGTCTCCTAAAGCCAACCTTTAAAAACAATAATAAATATTTTATACCATATGCTGAGAATATCATGGGCTCCCATCTCAAAGAGGACAGAAACACATGGAAATTCCTTGCTCAGTAGTCTGTGCAAAGAAACGAATGCAGAACTCAGAGCTGGGGGTGGACAGAAGTTGTTAAGCACAAGCACAATGCAGCAGCTGCTATTAAATAAACAGAAAAATCTTGTGCATCAGGACTCAAACTGTGCTCAGAATTCAGGCCACCACTGATCTGAGGCCACCAGCAGTTTAGATCTGTTAATTCTGTTTTTCATTCCAAGTACTGTTTCAAAGGACAATTCTGCATTTCAGATAAAACAAGGTATAATATTTATACCAGCACAGTGTAACAATGAAAGGAAGGAAACAGAACAATGAAAACTCCCTCTCTTCTCCATAATCCTGATATACAATTCTGCTGAAAAATTTTTCTTTACAACATCTCAATCAAAATTACCAAAATTACCAGCTCACAAAACACAACAAGGAATAGCTGAAAACACACTAAGCAATGGAGCATGACTGGTACTGAGACAATGTCACACTGCTGTTCTGCAATGAAGACTTCTCCACAACCCAAAAATCCATGCTCCCAGTCCAACAGCAGCTGGAAGTAACAACAGTGACCTTTAAACTTCAGGACAATAAAATCCAGCTACAGCAGGCAGTAGGACAGCAAGAGGCAAAATCTGAGAGCACATATGGGAGAGACGATCTTTGCCTAAAGGCTACACAGATTCAAAACTCCCACCTTTTTTTTTTTTTAACTTTCACACGGATGGTTTTGAAGAAGTTGCTTAAGCTCAGTTTTTGTCAGAGCCTGTGCACCTCAGTGCCCTCACTGAACTACTGATGCATGTCCATATGTTATTAAAGCACAGGCATGGCCAGATGCCCCCCTTCCAACTATCATTACTGAAGGAAGTCTGCAAAAGGAATTGCTTCCTAGAAGCCATTGATTTGGAGCATTCAGCTTAGAAGCTGCTGCCTACACTGAAGCATCCAAAGAGTTGCATTTAGACATTGGCAATCTTTTTCAGAAGTCTCAGTCTGGATCCTGTAGATATTTCCTGGTGCACTTGTGAATGCCTAGGATTTGCTTCTTACCTACACTTCTTAGAAAACAGAGACTAAAGAAAATATCTTACTAAAGAGTTGTGGATGAAAAATTTAAGTAAGGGATTGGGGAAGAGCAAAGGCCAACTTACAATGGCCCCCGTGCTCAGCTTTTACTCGGTTAATAAAAAAACCTGGCAAGAAATTAGACCAACAAGAGTATCACAGTCAAGAGCTTTTAATCCAATGGAAAAATCCAACCACAATTTAAAGCCCTATCATTAGCTGGTGTCTATCAAAGGGGAATATAACCAGACATACTCCAATCACCCAGTTATGACACAGTAGCACCTCTGTGAGCAGCTCTGACAAAATTACACCACTTCTTTTGCAGATGGTGACACTTTTAAGCACATCACTCATCCACAGCCCCACCACAACAGAGCCAAAACAAATCCAGGGTTCTTGACTGCCAGACCTGCAGCTCAAGGATTTTGTGTCATGATGTCCTGCAAGTCCCCTGAGAACCACACACCGCTATCTCCGTTCCCAGCACTGCCTCAGCATGGAGAGCAGAGCAGGAGTGCTCACCACTGGCACCACACACCCGCTTCTCCCAGCCCTTCCTTTCACCCTCCTACCTGAACTGCTGCTCACTGCCCCAAGTGCTGCTCACCCTGCCCTTTGCACAGGGCATTCTCCCACATTTCTTGCTCATGCTCTTCATCTTCTTCAAATGCACCCTCACAGGCTGCTGTTGCCCAAGGTACATTAACTGTGCTAACACAATTCTCTCTCTGTGGCCCAGGGTAACACTGCAGCCACACCTGGTGTCAGGTGAGGGACCCCTCTGACCTTCTTACTGTAACCTTGGATCCACTCCTTCTGCTGGTGCTCAGTTTCTCTGGTCTCCTTGCCTTCCTCGAGTCTGCTGTGATAGCAAATCCCTCTGCAAGCCCCTGTGACCTCAGCACAGCCCTGAGCTCTGTGCCAGAAGGCGGCTGCACAGCCTGGGCAGAACCCCACTGGCTTCAGCAATGCCCTGCTGCAAACACAATTACTTAATCGCGTTGCAAACACAATTACTTAATTACAAAGGAAACTGGGACTGCTATTACAGGACCAGTGTTGGATCAGCTTTTCTGAAGCACCTCTTGGTGCTGAAATTACAAGCCATGATTAAACTTGGTGGTTTAAGTGCTTGGTGGTTACTGGACAGAAGAACAATTTAGAAGGAACTTGTAGTAGAGCAGTTATGTGCAAAAAGGAACTTAAAAATGTGATTTTAAGGGTGACAATGCTTCTTTAATCCCTTAAAAGCAGTTTAGTTCACTGTCTAGCTTGAATATAATGAATCGGGAACCATTTCTCCAGGTTTCACATCAGATAACAGGTAATTATGGAAACAGAATAGAACTTTAATTATGAGATAAAACACAGATTGTTCTATTGTGATCTTCCACAGCATTGCTGTTTCTTAGAAGTAAACATATTGTGCAAGCTGGAAAGAATCTATTGATTAAAATAATCAAAAGCCCTACTAGAAGCTTGGACATGCTTTTTCTTTGCAAAACAGAAACCCTCATATCTGACTGGTTGAGAGATTTGAATTACCTCTTCCAAAGCCCACTTCATTTTTTTTCCTCACAGATTAATTTAATTAAATCTACTATTACAGGGTGTTTTTTTTCATTTTACAGAAACTATACAAAAGCTTGGTGTACTCTGGGAAATCTAGGAGATTAGAAAATCTTACCAATAACATTCTATCTTGATTTCTTCCGTCATTTTCAGCTGAGGCAACCTGTTTGATTAAGATGCTGTTTCCAAGCATGCCAGCAATCAAATATTTTTAAAAATAAAACAGTAGTAGTTGTTGCAGCCAGAGCTGCCTGGTTGCACGTGGCCTCTCCACAAGTCCCTGAGCTGTGGCTGAGAGTCCAGCACGCCCCTGAGGGGGTCTCTGAGCCTCCATAGCAGCAGCTGCTCTTTCATTTTCCTTCCTCCCAGGCTCACTTTCTTTTCCTTGTTCATAGAGATTATTCCAATTCTAATCAAAACAGGGAGGAAAGAGCCCCACAGAACGCTAGGGGGACAAAATTATACAAAGGATAAAGGAGTCAAGCAGTATTGAGACGAGACCCATTTGTAAAAGAGATTATGGTTGCAAAAGTGCTCCTTGTCAAGAGGGAAAATAAAGGCACAATAGGTCCCTAGATGAGCAAACATAATGAAACCTGCCAAGATGAGTGATAAAATCATAGAAAGAAAAATTATACAGGTCTCCAGGACACTGCCAGAATTCACTGTAAAACACTCTTTCGTGCTTCCTGAAGTCTGTACTTTTTACAACTAAAACGAAAACTTGCCTGAGTACAGCGCAACACTGAGATTTCACCTCGTATCTGCCAGGACAGTATCTCCTCTCTGTTCTGTCACAGGACTGAAAGCACCAAACAGCATTCAGGATTTCCCAACACTCCATGCCGTGAGATGTCCCAGTGTGAGTGTCCCAGGCAGGTCAGGGCACCGCCAGCAGCCCCAGGGAAGCCGTCCCCCAGCGCTCCTGCACGGCCACGCCGAGACTGCTGAGCCACCAGCCAGCCTCACACCACAGGGACATGCTGCTTTTTCCTTGCTGAAGGGACAACTTCTCTGAGGTGTTAAACGTATTGAGAAATTAAATGCTGCTCAAAGGACCAACAGGATATGAAGAGCTCAGGGAAAAAAAAAAAGGATTCAGTAGACAAGCATAGACTTAATAAATTCCAGTATGTCCTCATCCTTTTATGTGCAAAAGAAAGTAAGTCTGAAAAGGCTCTGCTGCTATTAAATAATTGTGTTTCTTATCTCAGAGTGAACATTTCATCTTTTATACACATACAAAGACACCTCCACCTGTTTTCTTTTTTTAGAGGATGGAACAGGCAGCTTAGATGGCAATTTTAATTGAATGTGTTCGGGCTGTTGCACAAGAACACTGGTGTGTAGACCTGTGGCTGGGAAGAAAAGACTTTCCCTCACCACCTACACCTTGACTTCATTACAAATATCCCTGCTGGTTCTCACAACTCAGCTCCAAGTTTGACACTTGCAACATGTCTAGAAGCAGGAATTGAAGCAGCAATAGAAATTCCAGCAAAATTCAGTATGTTAATTGCTGTTCCTCAGTCACGTTCCACACAGGGTTGGTGTACCTGGTGAAACACTTGAATGATGTATTGTTCTTTTCTGTGTGTATGTGCATTTCTCAGTACACATATTTCTCATTTTACACATATAATGCACACACAGTGGCTAGAAATGAAATCACTGATTGTCAAACATGCTACACATGTTAAACCCTGTACAGATAAAAAAGAGAGAGAAGTGTGGTTATGTTTGCAACCTCTGCCAAAACAGACAATTCACAGCCCTGTTACAATAACTTGGGTCTCATACACTTTAGAGAGCTCCAGTGACAGGGTAAGATGATGACCTTGCAGCTCAAGCCAGAAAAAGGGTGCAATAACTGCCATGAGCCCAGCCTGTGGTCTAACAAAGCTACTCCGTTCTCTGTATTTGAATGGAAAGGATTCATAACATGTTTTAGTAGGTAAAAATGCAAGAGAAAAAGGCTGAACTGAAATGTGTCACTGCAAATACAGCCACTGAACAGAGTGTCCCTGGAAAGGAGGCTGCAGCTATTGCTGAAGCCAAGCCTTGGTGAAAGCTCCCACTGCATCCCACCAAGGCACAGGGCAGGATCCACCCCACCCTCACACGTGCAGGCAGTGACCCTCACCCAGAGCAAATCTCACTGAGAGCATTGCACAGCATCACAAATCTCCAGTGCAGGCTTTGAATTACAGAAATTATCTACCAAAGCATGCAGAGGCTGCATATTACACCAGTCTTAATCACGACTGTAATCCTCAAGGAAGCAGGATGGAGTGCCATGAGACCCTTATTAAAACTGCAAAAGATTTCAGGGGGAGTTTGTCCTGAATGAAAACAGGATCCTACAACTGGGGGAATGGAGAAAGAGAGGAGAAATACCCATCAAGGAGAGGGTGGTTGAACAAGGAAACACAGCTTCAACACACAATTCATTGTGATACTAAAATGCAGAAGCTATTTTAATGTCAGTAACATTAAGTTATTTAATATTCACTTTTTTTAGTCACACCATAATTCACCCATTCAAAAAAGGAGAAGTTTGCTGTCTGTGCTCTTGCACTGCAATACTACTTCAGTCAGTTAAAACATTTCAATTTTCAAATTATGTTTTGCCTTTGATTCCCAGAAATTACTTCCTTTTCACATCAGCTGTAACAGTCAATCAGCTGTGGTTCCTGCATCCTCCCCCAATAAAAAAACCAAAAATATAAATATAAAAATCAGGTAATCTGAACTTTAGAAAGCAAGTAGCAAGAGAATGGAAAAAACAAAAGCACTAAGCAATAAAAAGCTACCTGATATTTCTGAAAACCTTTTAAGTTTTTAGTAGTTCAATATTTATAGCCTGTTAAATAATTACACATACAAGAGCTTCACACACTCAACTTTCATTTTCCTGCTATTGTCTCCTATTGAAATAACTGCAAGATTAATTGTAGCCATAAAAAGGCAGCATCACACTCTTTTATGACCATTCCTGTCCATGAACTGCATGAACACATTAGACCAGTAGGGAAAATGTTTAAATGCTGGTGTTTAAACTTTGCAGCTGTCAACAAGCAAAAGCTCCAAGTCAGTCTGGGGAATGGGAACACTGCAAATGTCCAGGCTGGCAATGCTGCATGAACAAGTGACTGGCTCACAGGTAACACTGCTCAAGAACAGAACAGTACAAACCCAGAACAGACCCAGTAGGGATTTTCTGCTGTTTTTCTACAGAACTTGGTCAGCCCTCTGCAAAGGTCACTGCTGAGACTTAAGCTGAACACCTTCCCTTAAAGGAAAAACACATTTTGTGTACGTATTACTTAAAACTTTTCCTCACTGCTGGAATTGGAGCACAATCATTACAAATCCTAAATTCATTTACATCTCTAGGTAAGTAAAATGCTGAGATCACCAAAGCCATGTAATCATCAAAAAGGAGATGTAATTCACTGCCCATGAGCCACAGACAAAGTGATCCCAGTGCTGGGGATAAACTGCTCGGCTTGGAGTTTGCCCAGTTTCCTTTGATGTAAAAAGAACAATTTCACACTTCAAGAAAAAGAACAGAATGCAACAAAAACTGGATTTGATTCCTTACTCTGTCAAAGACTTCTCATGCTAGTCCCTGCAGTTTTGTGTCCTTTGGGATGCTGAGGTCAGCTTGGGCTTGGTCAACCAGGACACACCCAGAGGCATTCCAGGTACAGAGGTGAAGCATCCAGAGGCACTTGGGGAGCAAGTGATGGGATGGTTCAATCAGGAGTGAAGGTCTATTTGTGAGAGTGTGAAGAATTACACACACTTGGAATAAAAAGGACTGTAAGCCACCATCCCCAGGGAACTTCTGGTCTGCTAACTGGCCTCAACAAGTCCTGTCCATCTCTCGTGTAAACACTTCCTGTTAAACACTTAAAAACTTCTCTGTTAAACGCTTCCATGGCAAAGGAGTTCTCAGGAGTCTGGAACCCTCTGCAAAGCAGACCTGGAAGCTAAGCAGCACTCTAAAACCAGAGAAATGAATTAATTCTCAAGTTATATCTTGGATGTGATCAAGCTTTAACAGAGGTGAGGCTACAATGCAAAAAATGTGGCCTGATGACAGAATTATGTCATTGCCAATTACCTGACAAAATAATCTGCAAAGAGAGACTACAAACAAGGAGAGGCTGAGGGAACAGCACTTGTCTGGCCAACAGAAGAGAAGGCTAAAGGAAGATGTCATTGCTGTCTTCAACTACAAAATGGGAGGGACTAGTGAAGATGGAGCCCGGCTGTTCTCAGAGGTGCACAGTGACAGGATGGGAGGTGACAGACACGTGCTGCAACAAAGGAAAGCCTCTCAAGATAAAGGGATTTTTTCTCATTAATAGGGGTGGTCAAACATGAGGACACAGGTCCACTTTGAGCAGGGAATTGGACTAGATGACCCCCAGAGGTCCAAATTATGGACCTCTGTCTTAAATTATTCCATGCCTTCATGGAGAGATGATCATGGCTGTTTTCATTTTATTCTGTCTCAATAAATCTGATCACATTGACAAATCAAAGCTTTCATCACTATCCCTACAAACCAGTCTGGGCACCTGGAAAATGAGCCTGCCACTTTTGTGCCTCGTCTCTGGGAGGATCCTGTGGCTCTAGAAGTGTTTCCACATCCAGTACCCTGTCCTATATTTGCTTTACAGATGGGGTCCTCAGCTGCTGTAATTCAGCAGTGCTCCCAAAGGCCCAGCAGGGACAGTGGCAGGGGGACAGTGACAAGACTATCAAAGCTGCTGTATTTGATGCTGGCTTTAGCCAGTTAGTGCAGTGGGAGTGTTGTTAAAATGCACACCTGTACATCTGGCATTAACATCACTGCATTCAATTCCCTGAATGATCTCTAACAGATTATTCCAACAGAATAGTCCTTAATTTACATGTTCCACTGCATTTGCAACCCCCCAGCATCTTATCACACATATACCAACAGATCTGCTCTCAACCTTGGGGGAAAAAAGGAAAAAAATTGCTTTCTGTAACTGCCCTGGGTCCTAAAACTGGGTATTTGACTGTGCCTGGCTGATCTGGCCTAGTTTTTCCTTTTGCTACTTGAATTCAATAGCCCAGTGTATGTGATGCCCTGAAAGAGACACTCCACCCTTCTCCAGGAAAAATTCTCCAAGGGCAGGGAACAGTTTATTAAGTCCTTTTCCACAACAGCACAGTAATGTCACCAAACCCACTCAGTCATGCAGGAGATCTGCATCAAAGAAGAATAATAGAGACATAATATCCTTTGGGGTGAACAGAGAGTGGGGGAGGATTGTGCATTTGGGGGTGAACAATACCATCAATGCTACCAACAACTGCAGGGTTTTACATCTGGGCAACTTAATAGAAAATGAGGGCAGAACTGACCACTACTGTGAGAGATCAGCATACACAGCAGCAGCACAGAGTGCCTGGGACCATGGAAAATACCCATTAAAAATATAACTGTCAAGTTTGGATACATCTCCCTGAACGGCTCATGACATGTACTTCAAAATAAGAAAGAACTGCATGAACTGGTGCTGTATTTCAAACCAACATCCAGGGTTTGATTTTATATTCCACTGCCATTTTAAAATCTATCTCCAGAACTGCTGCTTATTAAACCTGCCCTATTAAATCATTCCCCAATTAAACTCAAAATGAATTAAGGTTTCCCCATCTCTTTTTCTTCCTTGTAACATCCTACACTCTAACACCCTGCACCTTTCTGTACAATAATTTCTGCTCTTAACCAGGAGAATGTCACATTTCTGAGAAAGAAATGTGGTGAGTTTATGCTCTCTGCATTCCTCGATCTCATTATATATACAATGTCCTAAGGCAAGAGTTTGCCAGCTTAGATTTTCACTTTCTCTATCTCTTTAATTTGTGTTCCCATCAGTGCTGTTACTGATTGTTAGCATTTGTTTTTATTTTTCTCTAGAGATTTTTTTTGCTTAAGTCACTGATTAAATAATCAAAATACTTCAGAGGGAAATTTAAAATTTCCTTCTTGTATAAAAAGCAGAATGATTCAGTACCTGTGCTGGAACAGCATTAGGTGGATAACATTCATTTTGCTGGAGGTCTCTGTTAGCTCAGTCAGAAAAATGACTTCCCTTCCCCCTCTCTCAGCTTCAAGAAACTGGATAAGGAAAAGGTGAGGAACCTTTCCATACACATAAGCAGAGCCTGTGTCCAGCAGCAGTGGCTGCACCACAGCCCCAGGGTGATCACCAAGCCACAGGAGCCTTTGAACCAAGGTTTTTAATGAAACAGATTCAGGGCTCTGGACACGGTGGTGGGCTCTCCAGTGGAAGAGCACATGTAGGCTACCAAAAACCTCCTGCAGCTGCCAGAGACGTGCTGCTGTCGAGCCCTGCAGCAGACAATGAGAAGATCCTCATCACTCACGACTACTCTGAGGTCACAAATATTTTCTTTGTCTCAAAAGAGGAGCTGGTGAGGTACGTGGGACTCCCAGGTGTCGGGCTGACAGCAGCACTAACTCTCCTCCCACTGCTTCCAGCTGCTTTGCTACCTTGTGCAATGATTTGGGGGGAGCTCCATGCAAACACCAAGCTGGCACAATGAGGGTGCAATCCATCACCATTCCAGGGCACCTTCCAGCAGCAGCAGCAGCTCTGCACTGCTCCAGGCTCTCCCTGGCACGGGGCAGGAGTAGCTGCAGTGGCTGCTGTCAAACAGGAGCAGCCTGCTCCTCCCCTGGCTATCTCCTCGGCATTATCCTGCAAGACCAAAGTGGCTCATTTGCTTTACATACAAGCAGTCAAACTTTCCTGAACAGAGGAAGGTCAGGCAACTGCTGACTCAAAAAAGGCTTTGGCAAGGAAGAGGAGGCTGGAAGTCAGCGTGCCCAGTACCACCTCTGCCCCTTTCCCACCAGGAACACCACGGCAGCACAGATAAATGGTGTTTCTTTGTTCCCCCTCATCCATCATCTCATTTCTTGTCATTTATTAAGTATGTTTCTCAAAATAACATTGAACTCCTCCTGCTTCAATCAGCACAACTTGAACTGTGAATTGGGTCCCTCCAGCCCCTGTGGACAGCAGCAATTTCTGAGTACACGTGGTTTTACTTCTCTTGATTTCGGGGCTCATTCTGCTTCCACACAGAAACAAAAAATATAGTAAAACACACCTCCTCCATAAACTGACAGTATTTGTGATGATGACTTCAGAGAGAACAGATCCAGACCATAAGATGCCCCTGAATAAATCAGCTCACAGAAAAGGTGGACACATTCCTTTGAAACCTTAATATAAATTGAGATAAAATAAATTCAGCAGCCAGATAATAGCACTGAAAAACTGACAGATGGCAGAACATTGAGTTTAATGGTGACACACGTTACATGAATAATCCATCTGGACAAACCTATGGATGTGAGAGTATGCTTAGGTTAAGGATCTGTCTCAAAGAAAAATGAAGAATTGTAAGAAGTTTCGTATTCATAATAACCCATTTCAAAACAAAAGCCTGGGTAACCATCTTGTCCAAAATCAGTCCATGCTAGAAACTAATCAACCTTCAGCTAGTACCAAAACCCACAACAGGGAGACAGATCTCATCAGTTGAGGATTCAGTGGGATTTATGAGATACCCTTACAGCCACCACTCCCAGACACAGTCAGTAACTTGAAGAAAACAGTTCAAAAATAATAATTGCATGAATAGCAGAAAAGGTGCAGACATCACAAGTCCAGCAGAAATCAGGCCAGATGTGACACCATCTCACCCATCCAACAGGAGACAGGACATGCTGTCCTGAACACCTGGGACTGGGTAATGTCCCTTGAGATGATATTGTTAGGTACAAAGCTGAGCAATTTCAGTGAGTTGGGAAACAGAAAAAGCAAAGTACTATTTAAGTTCTGTAAAAAAAACCCAAAAAACAAACCTCACAAAATGTTACCTTCAACTAAGCATTAGAGATGGGGACATGACATCCCTAACTACCAATAAGAGAGCATAAACTGTATGGAAAAACACACCACAAAAGCATTCAGAAAATACAAAGCCATTTAGCAGGTGCTAGATGCTGAGAGGAAAGGCCTTGTTTTCACCACATTCTAAGCTGAAAGTACTCCTAAAATGCAACATTCAGCATTATCAATGCTCTTAAACTCCCTGGCTCGAATGGACTATGGACAACGTGCCAGTGTTGCATTAATTGAGGAATAACCCCAGATCCTGGCAGAGGTGCTGGTAATTATGTGGCCTGTCTGAAAGCCATTGATTTTATAAAGCAGTTTGATCTCAACAGAGGTGAGAAATCTCTATTTCCCAACCTGTCCCTTCCCTAGGGAAGCTCGGCAGGGCAGGCTCCTCCACAGGGCTGTGCTGCATTTCTAAGCAAAATGAGACAGTCACAGGCCCTGCAGTCACCCCTTGCCACAGGGAGAAAGTCCAGCCTTGACTTCATCAGGGAGAAAGAAAATGAAGAGAAGGAACACACAGGAATGCCCAACTGTACGTTTTGCCTGTCACTACATTTTCTGTCTGTCATTAAAGCCTCATTTTTGTCCTAAAAAACATTGACACAGATGAAGAGCCAGGCCTTTAACAGTAATGGTCCAAAACCCAGGGAAAGCCCAACACTCCAGTGTCTTTAACAGTCTGCTGGGTTTGTGACTTGCTGCTGTCTTGGCCAGCAGTAGCAGGAAGACCTGGAGATGTGTGTGAAGCTACCCCACAACCACATTACCAGGGTGAATCTGTGTCTTCACAGAGCAGATCAGATCAGATCAGCCTTTGAGATCACAAATACTTTGACAAGGATACAAAACATCTGGAAAGAATGTCCCTACTGTGTAAATTAAAGCCTACAGCTATCAACAGTTGTAAGATTAAAAGTACTTGATCTTCATCTGATTAAGTGTGAACTTCAGATCTGAAAAATCCTAGCTCCAAAATTCTAGCTGCAGATATTTTTAAGATTCAAAGGCAAGCTTTTAATTGGTATGGACACAAGCACTGGTTTCTCTTGTGAGATAGCTACAAGTCAGACATAGGCTTGTATCAAGTACCCTGTGAATGTCAAGACTCATGTCCAGGTATCCACCACACAAAAATTGATCTCTTTTGGCTAAAACTCATAAAACACCCAAAATTTCTTGAGGAAAATCACAGTAAATCTGCCTGGTACAGATCTAAAGCAATAAAGTATGGCACAATTACATGCCACAGTCTTTGGGCTGGTCTCAAAGCACTTGTATTTGAAAAAACAAATTAAGAATTGATCCATACAGGTGCTGCTACTTTCACTAGGAATTGCTGATTCATTTCTTAGTCACAGACCAAACTTGTTCCTGTGTTGCAGGAAGATATTTCAAGTGCCATCTATTTTTTTGAACAGAAGAACCACCAGAGAAATGCAGACTTTGGTCTCTTAGAGGGTTTCAAGCAGGGGAAAAAAAAAAAAAAGAAGAAAAAATCACAAATATCTGAACAAATTACTTTCCTCTGAGGACAGCAGTCCTGTACAGTAACAATCTGAGGCTCAGGTCAAGTCTGTTTTGCTATACTTAAAAGTTAAGGCTGATTTCCCTAGAGGATTAAATAAGTGGGGGGAAAAATGAAAGGTGAAATGGATAGAAAAGGAATGGAAGATGATTAACAGAAATCATCAGGGATCTTGGTGCTGTGTGGCCTATCCACAGCTTGTGCTATGGCCTCTGACATGAGATTTGCAGGCAGAGACTGCAGCAAAGGAAGCTGCTTAGTTATTCAGTCCCCCTCCAGACAATCAGGTAGTGGAAGTGGCATTAATGAGACAGCTCTTAACTAAGGAGGATGCAGGGTGAAAGACCAACAAATACAGTACATAAATATGTTAATGTATTTATCGAGGTGGTTTTTTCTGTAGCCTGTATGTGGCTGCAAGAATGATTCAATTCATTTTATGCAAGAGAAATGCATTCATCTTCCCTAATTAGGGAGAAAGGAGGACTGGTACTAGGATTAAAAATAAAAGTATGGTTAATTTTGAAGTCCTGTATGTACTCCATTCTGGTGAAATCCAATAAAATACTTCCTCCAACACTGCTTCTGACTCATGGGAATATTTGTGAAGTACATGACTGGAAATTCAATAGAAGGGCCTGTACTAGTTTCTTGGTCTGCCCAAGAAGAAATCTGCAGATATAAGTAGGCACACAAATAGAAGTCTACATATTAGTGTACTCATTAAAATATCCCTAGGATTCCCTTCCCAGGGACATCAGTCAACCCTTTCCAGTTCTAGAACAATGCAGCACAGATGGGCATCCTCAAAAGGATGTGATAAAATGTGCTACATGAAAATCAAGAATGTTCTTTCCACTTACTGGGTTTTTTAAGGGTGTTACCTGCAGTTAACATCTATCATGCTTACTCTCAGCTTTAGTTATTTTACATTGCTCATCTTTCATCTGCTGCTTTTTTCATTTGTTCTCAGAGGAAAAATAAAAACCATAAAGACTGAGCAATGCTGTAACATTGCAAAGTTCCTCAGTAATAACCAAAGTGCTGTCTGCAGTGATGATAAATCCCAATATGCTACCATGCAAAACACCAAATCTGAGTTTCCAAAAAGCCTCATCCCAGGTGAGTGTGACACTTGTCACACTGCTGCTGATCATGAGTCTGACAACCAGCTCAAGATGTTTACAGTTCCCTTGCAGACAGAAATCCAGACTAAACAGCACTGCCTGTATCACAGTCTAGAAAACTGGTACATTGGAAGGTTTGTAGACTATGTGATTTGAATGACCCGAATCTTTTGTGTCTGTAATTTTTGTTCTAACAGAAGCATAAATTGACAGATCATTCTGCAAAGTGCTGGGAATTACAGCTTCAGTTTCTCTGTGCTTTGATAAGACAACATGTTTGAGAAACATCACTTTGTGCTACTCACTGCATGCTGCTTCTGATTCATCTGACCCGTCGGGACATTCTTCTTCACCATCACATTTCCACCTGGCTGGGATGCAGTGCCCGTTGTCACAAGTGAAATCTGACTCAGCACAAGTTTTCTTTGCTGCAAGAAAAGAAAAAGGTACTTGGCATGAATACAAACAGTGCAGATCTCCATTGCACCCAATCCCACTAAGGACAACACGCATTGCCCCACATTAAAAGGATTAATTTCACATTCAGCATTGCTTCTTCATGACAGTCACACATGTTCATAGATGGGTGTTTCTTCTCACTATAACTCTTATTGCTCCATTATTTGACAAGGATTCACCCTTCTTTATCCAGCCACTCAAAAAACAGGGATGATCTTTTTCAAAATAATTTTCTAAGGCTTTTACCATAAAAAGCTGCTGCCTTCATAGAACTGAAAGCATGCTACATGACTTACACACATGGATTACCTTTTGAGTACTAAACTCTAAATAATAATGTTTCTATCTATGCAATCTATTCATGGCTTGTTAGTACATCTGTCACCATAGCAGATGATCATAAAGCACTCCTTCAAACACTAACATTCATTTCATTAAATGTCAACCACTCCACGCTCTTTGCTTTGCTTGCATTAATCCAGGGCTTGAAAAAGATGCAAGACATGAACTCAGGCAATTAATTGGTCTGTTCCTCTGTGCCAGTGGTGCAGCACCACCAGTGCTCTGCAGTTCTAGTCAGCATCTTTCCACTGCAGCAGAAACAGAAAATTCTACACATATTTGGTCCCTTCAGTCCATGGCCTCAGTGTTGATGTGACCACCACTCACTCACTGCTTTTGCAGTGGTGACTTCATTGGCTTTTCTGCTGTGAACTGGAGTGAACAGCCATGCTGTGAGAGTCCAGAGCAAGGGCTGGGGCTCAGTGTCACCACCCTGAAGTGAAATGCTCTCTGCCTAACTGGGATGTACCTTTCTTAGCCATCAACTGACAGAGGAGATGGTGGCGAGGGGATTTGTCTCTTCCCCCTGCAAAGCTGCTCACAGCCTAATAGGATCACAGGAAAATTCAGGTAATGAAGGACCTCAGGAGGTCATCAAGACCAACCTCCTGCTCAAGACAGGCTCAGCTCTGAGGTCAGACCAGAGCCTGTGGTCTGTTTTGAGTTTTATCCAGTCTGGTCAGAAAAAAGCCAAGATGGAAACAGCACAACCTCCCTGGGCAACCTGTTCCACGGCTTAGCTGCCCTCGGAGTGAGACTCGGGTTTGACAGCCATTCCCTCTTACAAGTCACGTGCACACATCATTGCTACACCAATATTTCTTCCAGCAAACATTTTCAAAGCATTAAACACAACAAACAAGCCTCCAGGGCTTGATCTTTTATTTTCTTTTCTTGTTTTCCTACATGAGCTGCTGTCAGGAAGGGAGTCACGTTAAATATCACTCACGTGCCCACACAGGAAACAAGGAACATTTCTGTGTGAGGTACTGGAGAGACCTACATGGCTGAAATAAAGTACTCATTTCCTAGCACACAAAACATGCAGCTTCCCTGAACAGACATCCAGCAGGAAAACACTGCAAAGCATCACTAAGCAGCTGTACAGTCTCTCAGGATGCACTTTATAAAGAGAACGTACATTTACTGCCCTTCTGTTGCTAAATGAGCCAGATTCTCATGAGACTGAAAAAAGAAAAAGATTCAATTTTCAATTTTCTCTTCAGTCATTCAGAAACAGCTATTATGAACTAAAACAGGATTAAAAAAACTCATCTCCATATAAACCAAGAGTTTTACAAGAGACCAGTTATCCTAAGAATCCAGCTGGATTGTCCAAAGACATCGCAAATCTGTTATCAGAGGGAAAAGACTTTCTTCCAAGTATCTCCTCTTAGAAACCCAAAACTTGTGAAACTAGTTATTGAGGATCAATTCTGGGGTACTTAGTGCAAGTTTTAATGAATAAGATGTATTTAATACCAGAAATGCTGATATTGATACGGTACACATGCATGGCTGAAGTGAGAGCACTCTCCTGCTCGCTGGGAAGCTCGCAGGGTAAAATGTTGGCATCTGCTCTTAGGGGAAGGTTGTGGCATCTACAAATGAAACAATCACAACTTCATCCAGAAAGGAGAGACCAGTGTAATACTGGAGACAGTAGAAACTCAAATTTTAAAATGCATTTTATTTTGTACTCATTCTCTCAATGCCCTAGTACCCTGCTTTTCCACAGCAAAACTGTCCTTTAACTTCTTCTCTACAGATCCAGATAGCAACAAAACTACTACTGTGCTTCAAAACAAGCCTGTCCTTTAGCCATCAGTGTCCCTCAAGGATACATTTCCAGGACACCTGGACACAGGAGCGAGGGGCAGCCCCAGAGAGGGGTGACAGGGGCGCTCCCTCGGCACGGCCGCGCTGCTCCCAGCAGATGGTGGCACCCACTGCTTTGTTCCCTCACACTGCTCCTCTGCACCACCAACACATTGCCAGCACTCACAAAAGGGGCAGCAAAGCATTACTGACAGTCCTGAGGTGTCCCTTGGAAGGTGTTCATGTGCTCCCTCCCCTTGGCAAAATGAAGCTGGGCACAAGCACTCACCAGCAGTGGCCAAATTGAGAAATGTCAGGGTGTCCCCGTGGCCACCAGAAGGTCCAACAGTCCCGAGCCAGATAAATCAGGATACAACAGCATTTGGGCCTTTGTTTGAATCTAAGGTGTCTAATCTCTTCAAGGAACAGGATTAAGGGAGGGGAGCTCAAACCTTTCTATGATTATTATATTTACTTCTACTTTTTGCTTTTATTATTTATATTTTAAATTATATTTTTGATTATTTTTTACTACTGTTAATATCCAACATTGGGTCACAGCTCTGTCTCCATTCCAATAAACTCCACTTTGTTGCAAATAGCAATCCAGATTATTCAAACTGTGAGAATACTGGAGCACTGTCTCATTTCTCACCTCTAATACAAGACTGGAATCACTTTATTTCCAACCATATTTACCTTCTGGCACTCAATTCTCATGTCTCTGGGATCACAATGCAGGCAGGGAGCAGTTAATTAAAATATCAGCTCTCTGTCTTTTCCTTCCTTTTTCTTTTTGAAGTCTGATAACCCTTTCTATTAATCTCCCATGTTATACACCTTCCTTCTATCAATAATTCATTGAGACTCACGCCAGAAATTGCCAGTGGTGCATTAAAATGTAAAATAAATAAATACATCCCTTTTAGACAATGGGGAGGACACGGGTTCATTTTACAGTTTCACCTGGCTCAGAAATAGTCAAGCAAAATTAATTGTCCCCCTGAGATCCATTTCCTGTGCCGTGAGCAGCCCAGGCAGCTCTGCTCACGTCTCCTCCAGATGAACACAAACAAACAAGAGTGAGGAGTCACAGCATCCCTGTGCCTCTGCTCCTCGGGGGAAAACCGATACCTGGACCAAGAAAAGAGACGGCTCCGAAGCGCGCAGAGCCTTTCATCTGCTCCTCTGCACACGCTGACACCACAGAGGCTGCTTCTCTTTGGGCTCTTGCTGCATTTGCCTGTAGTGCCTGCCCTGCCTTTCCCACAGCTGCAGGTGGACAGATCTGTCAGAAGCTCCATCGGCGCCTGTGTGACCCTGCGACTCGGCTCCCACAGGGAACCAGCCCCGGCTCGGGCAGCTCTCCAAAGGAAGCTTTAGGTAAAGTCAGTCATTCCTGCTTCTCTTCTCCCAGAAACAAATGCAAGGGGGGAGGGAAAGGTTTCAACTTTACCCAGCAATGACAAAAAAATACCCTAACACACTGAATTTAAAACTGCATCAAATCCAACATGGTCTCGCATTCTGCAAAACATCCTTTTCTGTTCCTTTACTCACATCTCTTATCCTGAACTGCAAATAAGGATTCAGGGGTCATCCCTGCAGCAAATTAAAAGCAGAGAACCCAGGGAGAGTGGTCTAGAACATGAGCATTTATAGAGTGAATTCATAGACAAGCAGTCACTGGGGATGTGTTTAATTAGACTGGAGGAAATAAATATACACTGAAAGGAGCAACCCTCTACTGGGTAGAAGCAGGGATTAGGTGGTGTAAATGTGACTTCTGACTTCCAAAAATACCTTCTTCTGAAAGGTCCATTCCCTGACTCTAAGCCAAACAGGTATCTCCATCTAATGGAAACGTTCAGGATTTCTTTCTAATAAAACCCAACATCCTCCCCCTGCCCTCAGTCACTTCATTTAACCTCACTTAACTTTTGCCTCAGTTCCAGGGACTTTACAGGGCAAATATATTTTCCAGTGACTCCTTGTGAGATACCAGGCTCCCTGTGATTCAAGTTCCAAGTCATGCCTCATTTATTGTTATTGTGCACATCTGTAATACTAAGCAATGCCCAACTCTACAATAGTTTCATTTCTTGCTATTTTCAGTTTCCCCAAACCAACAGCTGAAAAGCAGAATGAACATTTTACCTCTCTTATCATCAACAGTTCTATGTAGCTGTTCAACAGCAGCAATGTAAAAGCACATGCAAAAGCATATTTTCTTATTACAAGGGTTTGGTTTTTTCCCCATAAGAGAATGAACCCCTGCATAGTAATAACACTCTAATCACAGGATTTTTAGATAAAAGGTTTTGTTCAAATTCTGGGTCCTGTATCCAGACAGAAAACCAGGCTAACGAGAGCATCCTTGAGTGTTAATCCACACAGAACCTGCAAACTGCATCCTCTCCCCAGTTTCTCCCCTCAGTGACTGCTCCCAACTTCCACCAATTCTAGAAGAGGGGGAAGATGTGGAAAATAGGCTGAATCCTAAAAGTTTCATAAAATTGGTAGCTGAATAGAGAACACACACAATCACAGCTCCACAGAGGGAGACAAGGGCATAAAGTGGGCACAAAGTTGCCAGTGTGCTGCATGTGCTGCCAGTCAGTTGGGGCTGTCCAGATTCTGCATCTCATCCCAAGGTGGGTTTACTGCACAGGGAAGGCAACAATTAGGGATTAAAAACCCCAGACACCAAACCCATTGAAAACTGGTTTAATTTGTTCCACTATCCTCATTCCTTTACACAGATCCTGCTCCTATTTTAACTTCTGAATCAACACCAGACCTCCCATCAAACTGTGTATCTGCTCTCATTTGAAGCCAATATTCAATCTTCTTGAAGAAAAAAGTTTCACCCAAGCTGGTGTAAAAATATAACAAAATAAAGTAAAAAACCACACAATGAAAGCTTTGCTGTGATCCTTCTGCAGCAATAAAACAGCACAACCCTGTAGGACGTGATAATGGGGAGATGATGGTAGGCCAGAAAGAGACATTGAAATTCATAAAACAGGGTTTCATTTTATGCTGGGAAACTTCAATGGCAACTTTGATCAGTGGCTTATCAGAGCTGCTGACAAGGCTCCAGATGAGAAGAATAAAAGCAGCATTGCATGAATTCAGGAGCTCAAACACAGCCCATCAGCACCACTCTGCCCTGAGAGGTGCCAACCACAGCTCAGTGGGTAATGGGACATGAGCCAGCTCCTCCCAGAACAAAATACATCATTATTATGGGTCACTCTGCACCTCCTAAGGACCTCCATTAATCCAGTCTCACAGTGAATAAAACATACCCCAGCTGGATCACTTGCTTGGCCCAACAAGGTTTTCTGCTTACCAGAGAAAGGTGAGGGCTGGGCTCATGATTCAGGCTCAAGAGAGCTTCTGGGCTACACAAAACTTGACAGCAGACAGTTGTTTTCAGTTTAAAACCTCTGTCAGCTCCTGATCACAAACAAGCCACTGGGATATTGCAAGTGCCACTCCCAAATTCCCAGCAACAGAAGAAAGCAATTACAAAAAAAATTAATTCAAAGTTATGTTCACCACAATCTTGATATATACTCCCAAACCCAGAAAACACTTGGAGCAGGAGACTGAGCCCTAACCACAGCAGCTCTGCCCTTCAGAACAGGTATCGCTCCCCAGTCCTTTGCTCAGGTGTGTCTTAGCTGCCTTAAGGAGATCAGAAAACCTTAACCTGCATGTGCAGCTGGCTACTCTCGGCTCCTGCTGGGATTTTGGTGAGGAGGAAGCGTCACGGGGAGCGTGGGCCAGCCCGCCCCACGGCGCTTGCTGCTGCTGCGGGTGGGCACAGCGCTGCATTCCTTGCCTCAGGCATCAAACACCTTGTGCTGGGATTTAGCGTCACGGGGAGCATGGGCCAGCCCACCCCGCGGCGTTTGCTGCTGCTGCAGGTGGGCACAGCGCTGCATTCCCTGCCTCAGGCATCAAACACCTTGTGCTGGGATTTTGGCGAGGAGGAAGCGTCACGGGGAGCGTGGGTCAGCCCGCCCCACGGCGCTTGCTGCTGCTGCAGGTGGGCACAGCGCTGCATTCCCTGCCTCAGGCATCAAACACCTTGTGCTGGGATTTAGCGTCACGGGGAGCATGGGCCAGCCCACCCCGCGGCGTTTGCTGCTGCTGCAGGTGGGCACAGCGCTGCATTCCCTGCCTCAGGCATCAAACACCTTGTGCTGGGATTTTGGCGAGGAGGAAGCGTCACGGGGAGCGTGGGTCAGCCCGCCCCACGGCGCTTGCTGCTGCTGCAGGTGGGCACAGCGCTGCATTCCCTGCCTCAGGCATCAAACACCTTGTGCTGGGATTTAGCGTCACGGGGAGCGTGGGTCAGCCCGCCCCGCGGCGTTTGCTGCTGCTGCAGGTGGGCACAGCGCTGCATTCCCTGCCTCAGGCATCAAACACCTTGTGCTGGGAGCCCCAGCCCTCCCAGCACCTCTGCCACGGCGACCCATCCTGCCAAATCCCGGGCGTGGGAATCCCAGCAATGTGCTGGTTTGCAGCTATCAAATGGCAACAGAGAAGATTGGAGAGTCGAAATATCAGGAAATCCTAGTGGATGTGGATCGTCAAGTCCTTCCAATTTTCAGAGAACTAGGGACACCTTGAAGTAATGAAAGGGAATATTTAACCATTCTCTGAATCTGGCCACTTTTTTTGACTCTGCCATCTCAGCAGGCAATTACTTTTACAAAGCAAGATTAATCAGATCCCCTCAAACAGCCAGTGCTCAGGCACAGACCACGGTCCCTTTGATACTCCACATGAAACACATTCTAAAGAAACTTCTCCCCAAGACCTCTTGAAACAGCCCCAGAAAACAATGCCCCATTGACAGAAGCCCAGACAGAGGCTCTGGGGCTGCCTGAAGCTGCTGCTCAAGTAACCAAAACCTGCAGCTGCAGAGCCTGAAGCCCCTCAGATCAATCAAATCAAACCCAGGACTCTAAAAGAAGAAAAAGAGATGTCACCTGTGATTCTTCATTAGCATCAAAGGTATCCACCTTTGTGCATTTTAAATGGTAATATGTGTAAGCCTCCTGTTTAAAATTATTTAAATACATTTTCATGTTTAATATTGAATTTAATATAAGGAAAATGGCAGCACCTAATTGAAAGCTATGAAAAGCAGAATGCTGAAACAGCATTTTGTTCTCATGTATTAAATTAAAATGACTTAACTAACAAATACATGCCTTCCTTCCTAAACCTACTCCTGTAAATCAAGGTAAAACTGAACAATACTTTTCCCCAAGCTGTCCTGAGGTTGCTGTTGTCATTTCAGACTTTAAGAAAGGGCTGTATATTCAAAGGTTGTTCTGTTTTTTACCAAATATACAAGTTGATCTAATGAATGCAGCATTTGTCCCTACAAACTGAGTTTCACCAACAGGAAAAGCAGGAATCCCAGAAGAGAAACCAAGGACAAAAATGTCCACTTGGACTGGCGTGCTCCTTCGAGGGCATTAGAGGATGTCAAACATCCTACTTGGTATTCAAGGCAACTTCTCTTTGGAAGTTTGAAGGCTTAGCTGGGGCTCTGGGGCTTTATCCCGGGGAGCTTCGCAGCTGGGAACAGCCCAGGCAGAAAGCTCGAGTGCTGCCTCACTCACTTCAGAGGAACGTGCCCCATGCTCCTTCAGGCAAGGCTCCCTCCAACATCTGCTCCCTTTGTTTTTCCCTCAGCTTTCACCATTTTTTTTAAATCCACTCATAAAGCATCAGTGATCTTTTAAGCTGCACAAAACCAGGTTTTGTGACAATTTCCTCACCTCTATTTTCCAGGAATTCACATCACCTCCATGTTCAAGTCTCTGGAAATTAAAAAACAACAAACTCACAAGAAAACAAACTTCCCCCACACTGGAAAAATCATGTCCTTCTGCAGAGGCAGGGGGAAGAAGGGACAGATTTTCCTACCAGTGTCTGAAATACACCCAGCTTTGCTCAGAAATAGGCTGACAGCCCCGTCCAGCCTGCAGTCACCTCTGGATGGTACTGATCAACCTGACTGCAGTGACACTGCATAGCAGGGGTGAGAAGCCCCCACCACTCAATGTCAAAACACACCACTGACAAAATCTCACTGAGGCCCTTCCTCATCCAGCAGCAACAGTGACAAAAAGGCTGGCAAGTGCATAGACAAGGCTGGCCTTCAGAAAATGGAATTTTCCCTACAACAAAGCTTATACAGCGTAGCACTGAATGAAAGGGCTATCAGGAAACTTGCTCCCCTTGAGAGACCTGAGAACTTGAAATGCACCAGTCATGTCCTCCCTTCCAGGTACATGGACACAGAGACATTCAATGACATTCCAAAAGCCATGCAGCAAATCTTTGGCATGGCCAAGGGCCTGCCCACGCCTTTCAGCCACATTGGATGGTGTGGCCACAGTATCTCACACTCAAGTCAAGATTTCCTCTGCATGGAAAAGAGCAGCCACCACTCTGCTGTGGAAGCTGAACATGTTTCCAGAACTCCATATTGCTGCAGTCATGACCTTTTCAAAGGATTTGGTATGCTCTGAGTTTCCAGTTTGTTTCTAAATATTTCATTGACTGAAGCTCATCCACACTGACTTTTGCTGACAGAATTGCCAGCTTTGTCTGTCTCTCTGGGTTTTGTTTTGCCTTCTTTCAACAAGCAAGACATTGTTGCAAGACAGAAGCTCTTGGGGTGGCAGCTACATGTATGTCATTTCACAATGAAGGACGTCTGCAAATTCCTCAAGAGGCACTTGATATTATTCAGTCTTTCTGGGAATTGAACACCAGGGGCCATATTCTACCCTGATGAAACATCACCAAAGTCCATGAATAATCACTGGCCTCAGTGGTCTCTGTGCAAAATTGGTCTCAGATGTTTTTAGGACACCCTATGATGTCTGTTTTCAATATAGGTTTTATAACCCTCAGCCTAAGTCAAAGCCCCTGATGACAGAAGTCGCTGGTGCTGTAAGTCAAACCCCGTGATGACAAAAGCCAGGTTTCCTGAGGACAAAACAGACTGAAAGCTATTCCTGAGAGCAAATATAGTAAGGCAGAAAAGCAGAAGTTATTAAGTTGATGGAGCAATTTTGGTTCCCACCTACACATATGCCCGTAGCTTATCAGACCGGTACCAGGAAAACAGAACAGCCATACTTCATGGATAAAATTGCCTTTAGTTATTCAGAAAATTAGAGAAATTAGATATAGAGAAATTAGATTAGATAGATATTAGATATTAGATATGGAGAAAACAGACGAAGGGATGTGAATGCAGATCCCTTTCCCCGAGTAGATATAAGGAAGAGGGCCTCCCTACATAGTCACTACTTTCTGCTCTGTTTGATGTTTTTAAGTATTATTCCTTTTTCACAGATGGTGGTAGGAAAATATCTCCAAGACCAGTGGAGAGGACAGCAAAGAATACCCCTGAAGCCTGAACTGCTACTTTTTCTTACCCATGTTATGCTGTCACGTTGAAACATTACAACACTGGAGTTCACAGGTGGAGAAGTTGACTTTCACACCTTGGACACAGCATTTAAGTTCTCATTGCCTGAAGTTACTGTACACACTGTGAGGTTAGAGTGCACCAAAGCAAAACCTGGCACCTCCAGCAGGATTTCACACCAAGTTTGCACGCTGGAGGTGAACCCAGGGCCCTAAACCGGGTATGACCAACTCCCTGTCACGCTTTCACAGCAGCTGCTTGATGTGGGGTTAAAATCAGCATCAGGCATTTCTGGCAGTGCTCAACCCCTGGCTGCACGTTTGTCACTGCACTGGTAGGGTCTGGCCTTGCACAGCTGTGTGTGCTTTGTGGCTCAGCTCACTCAGCCAACTGTGAGAGCAGAAAACATCTGCGAGAAGAAGCAACAATTTCTGCAGCCACTGAGAGCAGAGCAGCACCATTACACACCGGGGGTCCCCAGAATTGCGGGCAAAGTCACTTCCTCTGCAAATCAGCCTTAAAAACAGCCAAAGAGAAACATATACCCTGTTTTGCAGAACTTGGCCTGGGTCCAGGCTGCATACTGTTCCTTACAACTGTGTGGAAAAACAGTAACCTGATATTTACACCTGCGAGCTCTGTGTTTGTAAGCACGGCAAAACACACGTGGGACATGCCTATGCACAAGCATTCTATGTTTCCAAAAATGTGTTAATTGCTAACAGCACAGCTATCTCTGACCTGGAATATAAATTACCCAAATCCAATGACACGCTGGAAACCCAGCAGAAGTCAACACAAAGCTCCCAATTTCTAGAAAAACAAAGAAAAGTAAAAAAATTAAAAAAAAAAAACAGGAAAAAAGTAAAGGCTTGTCAAGAGTCAGGATCAATGGCCTAAATCAGAGACTTGAAGACTCAATCCATGCAGTGGCAAAAGGAGCCTTGTGTTGGTAGGAAATAGGGAGGGAGACACAAGAAGCATAATAGACCTGGGATGTTTGAGGAGGTGGTGCCAGTTCTGTGCACAAATCCATGTGGGTGGACAGCAGGGAAAGGCAATGAGGGTTTGTGCTCTCAATGAGGGAATTACACACACAGGTGTAACAACACACCTGAGCATTCTGTTTGGCAGCCAACAGCAGGGCAAATGAAGCTGTTCTTTTGCTTGGTTCTGCTGCATTTATGCATTTTTTATTAGAAGTAGCACTGCATTTTATGTCAATTAAGACATGGTCCAGTTGCTTAGTGTTGGATCGATGTTTGTTCTTTTGCTTCTGTTCCTACTTTAATCAATAAGTTGCAGATTAAAACATGCACGAAATGCTCTATACAGTTACAAAATGCCACATGCCTTGGTTTACTTTCTGGGAGGCTAAAATATTACAATTAAAATATCCACTGAAGTGTCTTGGAAAAAGGAAGAGTCAATAACAATGAAAGGAACAAAGATTTTTCTAAAAACTTAAATCTAGTGCTTTCAGTTTTATCCCCTTTCCCCATTACTTTGTAATTACCAAAATTACAGCACTTCTGAAGTAAAAGATTTTTTCTTTTTAAAATGTTTATTTTTAAAAGTTCCTTTTTCTGGCCCTACATTCATGGTCCTGAAGTGTGTAACTGCTTCAGACACCAAAAATAGAAATGCAAAATGGAAAGTAATAATTAGAGTGCCACAAAAATAAAAATACACACAGAAGCCCCTTATGCCATAACAAACACTATTGAAAGCATTTTTATGTCATACCAATAGGTATGGTAAAAGAACCTAAAGTGAATTAGCTGGGCATCAACACATTGGGAATGTCTAAGATAATAAAAAAAATGTAGACCCTGGTTGTTAATGCTCTTTAGACAGACCAGTGCCACAGATGTCCCTGTGTGTGCACCTGTGAAGACACCTTTTCTCCAGCTCTGTCAGCTGCTCTGTAAAGAAGACATTAATTACATCCAATGACTAATTTGCCAGGAATCTTGCTTTTTAAGACCACTGAATCAGAGCTCTGGGAATTGCAAGGGATTGCACACAAAAGCATTTTCAAGCCCGTCTCCAACGCCAGCATCGTTTCAGACTGAACAGCAGGTTCATCCTCTGATCCAAGTCTGTTAGGGCGGAACAGCGCCAAACAAATGTCTATTAATATTCTGCCAGGAAGCACGAGCTGAGGGGCTCCTGCACTGCACGAAGGGAAGTGGTCAGGTTAAGAGTTGGGCATCGGTCACGCAGCTCCCCCGTTCGAGCACAAACCTCCTCACCCAGCGCCGTGTGTTGTCAAATGCTTTTGTGCAGTGCAATATTAAATAGTAGTACCCTGGGGATGGGAACTGAATAGGCACAACATGGAAATTATGATGCATGCAACCATGCCCTTTAACCTAGTAACAACTATGACCAAGATCACTTATTCGGAGCTCTCTAATCATCAAGGCAAGAAGACATCAACAGCTACTGTGTCACACTGACAGGGCCTTCAATGGCAAGTGTGGTTCAAAGGTCCACAGGAAACACAAAGAAGCTTTGTCTTTTGATGTAAAGAACAAAGCTACCATGTGGCAGTGCATCACACATGCAATTAGTCAGGAAAGTTAATACAGTAGAAGCAGATGGTGGAACCATGTCAACATTTTTAGTGGGCACATTTCCCCTTACTCTCCAGTTGCTGAGATCCGAGGTCGGGGGAGCAGCAGGCAGATTGTTGGTAAGCTGGACCACACCAGGGATTGACAATCCCCTTTTATCTATCCATCTGAGGTACCCTTGTGCTCCCACTTCTACTGGCATAGCTCCATCTTTCAAACACCTCCTCTCCACACATCCCCACGCCACAGGGTAGCACCATTAACCTCGGTGCACAGTGAGAGAAAACGAGGCAGAGACAGTCAGTGCCTAACCCTGGCTGTGCTGGGAGATAGTGACAAGAAAAGGCATTAAACCCAGCTCTTTGGTGGCCCTTCCAGTGCTCATTCTGCTAATTTCTGCAGCTCAGTGTGTTACCAAATGCTACACGAATCGGTCGCACAGCGCACGTCACTCCACAGGAGTGACACACGTTTGCACAGAGCAACTGCTCCTCTTCTCAGTGGCAGCCCTAAAGCTCAGCTAACACAGGATGGCAGTGAGAGGCTTCCTGGTCACCACCTATCGCACTGGACATGCAGAAAGCGTAAAACCCAAACCACAAGGATCAGACACAGAAATACAATACAGGAAATGCTGTGATCTGCATGACTTTGAAGTTAACAGCCCTGCACAGTCTACAGACAAAGTCTTTCTGCTGTTACTGTCAACCAGTTCTGCCCAATTCCCCAGCTCCGTACCTCATGGATTTCAACAGTACCCAGGTGAGGATGGCAGGAGCTTTCAGCTCTGTGAGTCATTTAATTAAAATAAAATGAACAATCAGCAGTTAGTCAAACTGCTCGTATGCTCCAGCCACCACAGCTGCCGAATTCTGCAGCTCTCGGTCCAATCTGATTTCCTTTAAAGCTCCTGGCAACCCATTAATTAAAACACATTATTTACAGCTTCCAGGGACTTGAAACCATGGGATGCACTTGATGGAATTTACGCAATTACGTACAGTGAGTCGCAGTGACAGGCTCCATTCTTGCTCCTGCTCTCCCCTGCTCCCACACTCGGCCCTTGCCTTCCCTGCAGCTCATCCGCGCGGAGCTGTTTGGCCTGGGCCTGCCACGGTGGGATCGGCTGCCATGGAAATGGGCAGGAGGCAACAAAGGACCTGGGAGTCTCTCATTGGAGATGGAGGAGTTGCAAGGCAATAGCACAGGAAGGCCAAGACAAAGAGAAACCAATTTGCCTGCCGCCTTTAAACACAAACAACCCTCCCCCTTTGTGCAAGGAGATGTTGATGAATTGAGTTTTCCCCTGATTTGAGGAACCGAGCCCCTGCCAGCCAAATGCAATGAGGCCATGTGGATGGAGCATCCTGCCTTTGGCCCCATGCAGCATTCCAGCCCTTCGTGCTCTGTGGTGAAGTGACCCCAAAGCAAACCCAGAGAATGTGTAGTTCAATAAGCACTCCCTGTGTCACTCGTACCACAGCATCAGCTGCAGACAGATTTCTCTACTTTCAGAAGGAGGTTTTCTTTTTACTCTATTATTAAGTAGTCACACTCATCAGCAATTCCTGTGACTTTGCAAGAAAAAAGCATCTTAAAACATAACCTTACAAAGTATAACTGACAAGCGTAACAGTCTGCTGTGTCTCTGAACTGATTTGCAAAGGTTTTTGAGAAGGATTGTGAGCAGCCCTATCAGGGAGTTGGCTGGTGGATGAGAGACTGGACATGACCCAGAGATGTCCACTCACAGCCCAGAAAGCAATCGTGTCCAGGGCTGCATCCAAAGGAGTGTGAGCAGCAGGTGAGGGGGGATTCTGCCCCTCTGCTCTGCCCTGGTGAGATCCCACCTGCATCCAGCTCTGGGGTCCCAGCACAGGGAAGACGTGGACATGGGGGAGCGAGTCCAGAGGAGGCCACAAAGATGATCAGAGGGATTGAGCAGCTCTTCAGTGAATCCAGGCTGAGAGAGTAGGGGTTGTTCAGCCTGGAAAAGGTTCCAGGAAGACTTTATTACTGTGGCCTTCCAGTACTTAAAAAAAGCTCATGAGAAAGATAGGGACAGACTAAAGCAGGACCTATTGCAATAGCACAAGGGGTGATGGTTTGAAACTAAAAAAGGGTAAACTTAGATGTAAGTCTAAAAAATAGGAAAATTTTATATAGTATATACATATATAAGGACTAGAGAAACATATGAGGAAGATATTTTTTAAATCACTGTAAAACACTGGCACAAGTTGCCCACAGAGGTGGTGAGAGAGTGCGCCATCCCTGGAAACATTCAAAGTGAGTTTGGACAGAAATCTGTGTAACCTGATCTGGTTAAAGACATCCCTGCCCATGGCAGAGGGCTTGGACTAGATGACCTTTAAAGGTCTCTTTCAACCCAAACTGTTCTGTGATTACGTGTGTTTCACGAGAATAAAGGGAACATAAATTTTTATGGAACTGTGAACTTTTTAGTGCTTATGGAGTCCCACGTGAACGCTGCTAAAGATCAAGTACGTAAGCACAGGACAGCCACAGATATCATCCTCCCAATGATTATTACTTTTTTTCCCCCAGTGTGTTTCTTCCTTCTTTTTTTTTTCCCATGAGGCCAAGTGACTTATCTATGCAAAACCTATGGAAACCAACTTTAGCTATATAAAAAGGAGAAAATCCTATGAAAATAAACCACTATCAAAGCCTAAGAGCTTTCTTCCAGCAGGACAGAAGTGGACTTTGGCTCCTGTGGTTCATTCACAAAAGGAAGGAAAGCAAAAAGCGGAGAAAGGATTTCTTGCACGATGCAGAAACAGATTTGCAGATTTCAGAGTGTAATTCCAAACACCCAACGTGCCTGCACCATGCCCTCAGCTGGTGTGAGAAACTGCTTGTCTGCTCTGAAGTTACTGCAGCTACTCCAATTCAGATGAGCTCTAAAAGCATCTTTCATCAACATGTATTGCAGTAATGCACTGGCATTACCTAAGTCCAGACACAAATGTACTACAGAAGAAGTATTTTTTGCTGCAAGAAACCCAGAAACTCAGGACACTGCATCAATATTTGACTCTTGCTTAAGTCTTTTGTCATTGTGATTTTCATAAGAATAGCTATGACTGGATTTCTAGGAAATAGTGACCATGACAGTCTCTGGCATGACAGTTTTATTATGCTTTCTTGCTTTTCTAGCATTGCCCATTCTGTACTGGGTCCCTGTAGGTGATGAAAGTACCAATGCTTTCCATCCAGGGCAACCAGAATGAAATACCAGACACCTTTCAGCAATAAAAAATAAAAAATCAGCAACATGGCTTTAGATCATTCAAATCAGGAATCTGCAAAAGCCTGCACACTAGAGTATGGAGTCCCAAACTTGCAATACTTCTTTCCTGGGTTCCCAGCATTAACATACATTAATCTGTGTGTACAATTTTAAGGCAACAGGATTTTTTTTTTAATTATCTTTTTTATCTTTTAAGTCTGTTACATCACAGATACTGGCCATGCAGTAAGTGACCTGTAGCCCCTGCTAATCAGTACCCTCCAGAAATTAAAAAGTAGCATCAGAACTGAAAAGTGAGTTTCAGAACTAAGAATTCTGCTTCCAGCAGAAGGAACAGCATCCTCCAGCTCAGTATGTCAGAAATGAAGAAACAAGCAGAGGAATCATTTTCATATGTTCCTCCAAAGTCTTCTCTAAATAGCAGCATGGGTAAGACCCTATGAAGTCTATTGGCACAAGGTAAAGTTAGAGGGTTTTGTAACAACCAAACACCATCCAGCCTGGATTGGAGCCTCAGAATTGGGACCAGTGAGCAATATCAGAATTAAACTTCCCCTCTGCAAATGGTTTCCAGTCACCTAAGTGTTACCAAGACAACTCCAGCGAGCAGAATACAAATTACCTTTGGGGTAGCACCGTAAGCTCTGAGCACTTACCAAGTCTGCATGCAAATTTAAATCACAACAATTTAAGTGACAACTGTGTAAACAGCAAAAACTATTAAACTATCACAGGAGTCAATGGTACTATAGTCAGGAAAAATGTTACTGGAGGCAGCGACAAAACCGAGCAAAAGGAGGAGGAGAGACACATTAAAAAGTTCAGCCTTGTAATTCATGAGTGCCAGGCAAGGGCTTCTCATTCCCTAGGAAACATCACTTTTTCTTTGACTTCTTCTTGTCCTGGATATCAACTATAAATTAGACCCGATGTTGGGGCAAAACTTTACATGTAAGAAAGCCAGGCAGCTTTGGGTGCCAAGAGATGCTGGTTATAAACAACCCTGGAGCTGGGTATTGCAATTTCTTTATTTGCAACAACTGCAAAAAGGAAGAAAAAAAATAAGGGGGGGAAATGAGAGAAAAAAAAAAAAAGAAAGAAATATACCTTCTTTTGCCTTTGGCACTGATGTATGAGACATTTTTAAAACTCAGTGTTAAAGAAATGCTCTGGATGCACAAATTGTTTTGAAAAAATGCTGATAAACCAAGAACAGCAGTGGTTACGTTACTGTCCTGAAAAATTACATCAGTAAATAGCTTCAGCAAGGAAACTATAAGGACTTAGGCAACAGAACTAAGAATTTTAAGATGCATGACAAGCTCAGAGACTGAAACCTGAGAAAGAGAGAGGGGTGGGAAACACCAAAACCTGCAGTCCCCACTGAAGCTGAGCAACATGCAGTAGGTTTTTTTATCTTTTCAGAACATTTTCCACTGGAAAGTCCCAAACCCTTTATAACCAGAACAGTCAGTCAGATCTTTAGGAGGAGACCAGTAGTGCCCTCACTTTTACCCTTCCATCAGGAGGTAACTTTACCTGCCAAGAGCCAGAGGCATTTCAGCCAAACTCCTTCCTCTCCATGCTGTCCTATCTTCATGCAGACTGTAACAAAAAACCCACAACAAAAACCCTAAAGCCTTGCATTTTGGGGGGAGCACCCTAAACCAGATCCCTGGAGAGCAAGCAGTGGGGCAATGAGAATGAGAAAGACAGAAAGGTAAGTGAAATAACCACTCAGCTACCAGAGCATTAACAGCCACTTAAGTTGTTATTTATGTTAGATATATGAATAAATAAAAATTTATTATTAGGCTCCATATTCCTCCAGCAAGGCTCTTGAAAGATCCGTGATAGAAGTCTGGACCCTGAGGCAGCTCTGCAGATCTCTCCCACAAATAAAAGCCAGCAGGGAAGTCCTGCTGTCCATAACTCACAGGGCTGCTTGGAAGCTGCTGAAGTGTTCACACCCCTTTATTATCCCTCTTACAGTGACACTTTATCAAGTGCTTGGTTGCAAGAGGATTTACTGATTAAGGTACGGACTGCACAGAGCCAAAAGCAAGGCAGTGTGAGCCTGACCACTCTGTTCCACCTTTCCTTTTTTGCTAAGGTGAAGTCCTTCTACCAGATTCATAAAGTGCAGCTTATAAGTAAAAACTCTCCTTCTCCTGCCAGGTAAAATTGCTGCTGGAAAGTCTGCATGACCAGGCAGGAGCCTCTGTTAGAGTGTGACAATTGGCCCAGTGGGACTCTGTGCAGCCACAATCACCTCAGACATTGATCATCCCACAGAAGATGATGTGGGATAGAACCTCCCCTTACTAGGCCTTTCCTTGCCCAGCTGGGAGCAACTGATGAAACCCCAGAAGAGTTTATTTCAAAACTCCAGAGAACCTTCCCCATGCCTGTGCATTAACTCCCCCTCCCTGCTCACCAGCCACTCCCTAAAGGCCACGTCCCACTCTGATCGTTCTGAGAGGGGAGAGGGCAGGATTTGTCCAGGACATCCTACCTCACACCACGGGAGGAAGATGCTGGTCCTGCACTTGCACAAACCCAAGGCACTTTTAACCCCCCTGGAAGTCAGACAGAACTATGACTGGCTCTGCTTGTAGGCCAATGCAAGAACATGATCAACTTTAGTACCGACTGGAATTGATGTACAAAACCATCAAATAGACAAATAATGATAAGAATTAACGGATTAAAATCTTCATTCTGAAAAGAAAAATAAAAAGGTCATAAAAAGTTCTTCACCATCCCCTGCTATGTGACAGCTACAGTGAACAGCCCTTAAGGAGAAGCTGTGTGATCTGCTTCATCTCATCCATCCATCACACACTGCTTGTTTTTCCAAAAGCAGAGGATGGGAATAAAAAAAACCCTAATCCCTCAGAAAACCAAGAGAATCAAAGAACCTCAAATTACTACTGTTGGGAATTATTTTGTTTTAATGACTCTGTTGTACAGCACTTGGCTTTGGGAACTTCAGTCCCAGTATCATTTCTCAGTGAGTGACTTCTCCATTGTCAGTCTTTGTGCATGTTTTTCCCTTAGGTGCTTCTGGGAAGGGAAGGGAAGGGGAACACAGAGGGAGCAGTCCCCCTGCACTGGGGAGGGGCCAGGGGAAAACCACACACTGGCTTTGATACTGCTCACTTTTCTATAGCTGTTATAGGCAAAATAATTAGCAAAGTAATGAATATGATGTTATACCCATTGCCAAGTCAATAGCAGCCCAATCCAAGGTCAGATAATCACCTAACAGGTATCCCTGGACATACATGTGGCAATTACCATGAATTACTAATTACATAATTACTATTAATAAGTACAGATGTCTAAAAACAACCACCATCACCCCAAAAAGCAAACAAAAAACCCAACCACCATTAAATATGGAAAAAATGCAGCTGTGAAATTTAGAAGGCAGCTGTTTCTCCAAATGGCCATATGTTTAATAGTCCTGTTCTTTGGAACTACAGCCACTGGCCAGCACTTCCCTTCAGATGGACAGAGTCATTCCCATGTCCTGGAGGAGCAGGTAATGCACAGACTGACCATCCTCTGCCCTCAGCTCTTTATTGGGAGAGGGGTGGAAGGCAGGAGTGGACTGGCAGAACAATCATTGGAAAAGGGAAGGGGCCTATGCACAGAGAAACACCCACCTGCAAACTGCCTTTCTTGTGACAGAAATAAATGATTCCAGGATGTGAAGCTACTAACAGATAACAGAGCAAAGCCACTTACAATATTTTAGTAAGAAAGCTCCTGTTCCCTGCCTTGTGAAAAAGTTTTGTTTCTCATAGAGCTGACTCTATTCTTCTCCTTTTTTCTCCTCAGCTCTCAGTCTGTGGCAGTTCATTATAAGATATGAACATTTCCCTTTGTTCCTGGGTCAACCCGGTCCTGTCATACAATTCAATTGGCAGGTGAATTTTAAATGGGTCAGAACTGATAGTAAGCTCTTAAAATGAGAATAAGCTGATTGTCCCTGGAAATAGAAAAGAACAGAGAGGACTTTCAGAGTATCTCTGTCTCCAGATAACCTTTGTTATGTAATGGAGCTGCCTTACACTGATTTTTTTTTTTCCCCTGCCATGGAAGTAACCATGTCAGGGCCTGCTAACATTGGAATAGCTGTTTATCAAGGAGGAACCTGGCAAAAGCATATAAAGTCTGGAAACATGGCAGAGCATCACAACCTCTGGGTCCTGCACCCAAATCAGACCCCCTCAGGAGTTTCCTCCTCACATTTGCAGCACAGGGGCTTCTCAGTCCCACCAAAGCTGCTGCAGAGTAAGCAAGGGCAGGGCACAGCTCTGAGGCTCCAACACTCAGAAGTGCCCAAATCCAAATCGAGGACTGCCAGCAGTGACCTGTCCTGCACAGCAAAGATGAACTGGTTTGCTGGCAGTCTCCTGAAGACTAAATTTGACTCTCTCCTAAAGCAAGATGCACTCTGTACAAGGGCACAAAGTTACTTTGGAGACAGATGAATTTATAAATAGTTGCTAAGAAGCTTTCAGGCTTATGCCACTTTTCTGTGAAACACCAAGTCCTTTGCTAACTCAATTCAATCACAGGTCCATGATTTAGACCAAACCCTCACTGTCCTCTCCACAAGTCATCCAAGGCCAAATGAAGACTAGTCACTAATATTTAAAACATAACTTATGATAGCTACTGGCTGCTTAGAGGCCATTGTTCAAAATTATATCCTCTCAAGAAATCCTCACTGATCAAAAGCCAAGCCAGAAGTCGAAAACCTCCCGCTTCCCCAAGTCATGCTGTGCCTCCAAACACAGCCTGAAGAGCTTTCCTAATGGGCTAATCTGAATTTATGTAAACCCAACTAGAGAACAAATCTGGTCTCTTCTGTGTTTTAGCTGCAATGAAACAAGAAGCAAAGTGGAAAGCCATGGATCCCTGGTATGGTTTTCACAACCACAGTCCATTTTTCTCTGGACCAACATTTCTGCTTTGAGATCAGAACGGTTAACAAGTTTTTAAATACCTCAGCAACAGAAAATCTACAATTATTCCAGCTTCAGACCTGTCCTCAGAGAATTGATATTATCTAAAAACTAATAAAACTATTCACAAGAAACACACATGCAATAAAATTACAATTTGGAATAGTTTTTCCATAGTCAGCAATAGGAGACTACTTAAATGTGAATTATGTGAACATAAAATTATGGAACATATACAGCCTGCAGTGGTATTTCCATCCCCTCTCCAATCACCACCTTGCAAATTATTTATTGTTTTCTGCTTTATTTGAATTAATTCTTAAAACTGTGTGTTTATATCAGTTTTTTTTAGTTGTTTTCACTGCTATTTCTTAGTGTGATTTTACTGTACAACTTGCCACACTGCAGAATCTTTATTTATGCAGCAAAGAAGCTGCCAAGATGAAGCTTTAGTTTGCAGCTTAGTCCTTTTATTAGCCTAAATTTTTGTGATTGTCTTCTATAAAATCAATAAAATATTTTATAACCATGAAAGAAAAAAGAAAAAAACAGAAATAAAAAATGAAAACCGCCCTCTGACCTTCCAAGGGCACAGCACAGCCCTAAATCAGTGACAGTTGTGGTGCATCCCATTCATCCAAAGCCCCATTCTGTGGCTGCCTTGCTCCATGCTTGTCTTCCTTCTCTGGATCCCAGGTGTCCCCAGGAAGGAATCCCAGCACAGGGCAGGGAGTGAGTGAGCACAGGCACAGCAGCCCCAAGCTCTGCTCCCCTGAGCCATGTGCTGCCAGCTGGGACAGCTGCAAAGGACAGGGAGGAGAGGCAGCCTCCCCTGTGCCCCACCCCATCCCTGCCAGGGCTCCTGTGTAACCTGGGGCTGATCAAATCCCTCTCTGCAGGACTGAAATCCCCCGGAGCAGCCACATCCCAGCTGTTCCCCCTGCCAAGAGGCTCTCAGGGCAGCCCTCACCTCCCAGCCAAAGGCTCTGTGCTGCTGGACAGGAGCGGGGAGAGCTGCCAACCCCACCCCGTGCTGCTTTCCAGTCCCCATCCTGGCGAGGTAATAAGTCAAGAGCATCATAATGTCACACCCACCCAGTGACAATGACCTGGCCCTGCCCCCAGGGCACCCATATATCAAACCCCCTCTTCCAGAATGCCTCTCTCTGTAATTTCACTGATTCAAAAGGTCAAAATTTTATCTGCATTTACTTTAATTCCACTCATACATTATTAAAACCTTCTAGGGATCACCCGCTTGCTCCAGGGCCTCCCACAGAGCTGGGCAGCAAGGGCATGCTGGCTAGGGAATTATTATATATTCCGTGTCAAGGACAATAGTTCAAAATCAGGCACAGAAGAGAAAGATGCTAAATAAGGTAATGCATTAATATTTCTAATTTAGCTCTAAAATAACTGTTTTTTAAAATATGTGTGCATTACACAACTAACAGTGGAATCTCTTACTTGAGCACGTACAGCCCTTTATGCAAAAGTAGTAAGATGCTCTACAAACCTTTCCACATGAATTGGAAGGAGCAAGAAAGAATAAAAAAGAAATCAATCTACCTGCACAAGAAATTCAGAAGCTTCTAATCTACTCATGAGAGGACAAAGCACCAAACAGCCTGTGAATGTAAAATAATACCACATTCCTTGGAAAATCTGGGAAAAGATCAATCCCAAATAGTCAGTCCTCTTTCCTTCTTCATCTCTATGTACTGGAGAGCCAACACCTGCTGTAGCTTTACACCCTCTTACCAGTAGGGAGGAATATTGATTTTTGTCCAGGGGAAAAGATGAGAAAAACAGAGACACATAAACAACATTTAACAGCATTTCCCTAAAGCAATTTCTTTTTTTTTTTAAAGACTCCCTTTTAAAATTAGCAACTAGTTCCTTCCTGGGAAGTTTGAAAGATTTAATTCAAAACACAGCAGAAGGCAGCATGGCAAATCAGATGTTGAGTTTAACCAAAAACAAACAAAAAAGATGACAACTTTCCAGACAATGTCTTATCCAGACGTGGTCATTGTCTATAATGCTCAAGTACCTGTTACTGCTTGATGATTCAAAGATTGAGTGGACAACAAGTGCAATCTTATGCCCAAAAGATGTGTGTAATGCTATGTGAGGACCTCCCTGCTGTCCCAAAGCTCCCACACCTTTGGAATACTCTCCCAGCCACTTCTACAGTATCATGCTCTGAAGAATGGAAATGTGCTCCACTTGAATTTTTCCAAACTCACTCAAGTGGCTGCACACAAAACAAGTGAGGACTGAGCAGCAGAAACACTCAGCCTTCATTAACACCATCAGCAGCTTTGCTGAGGTCTCCAAGGCAGTGAACAGCCTGGTTTTAACAGCACAGCTGAACCCCAGTGACTTCTTTAAAACTTCCCAAAAGAGCTGCCATAAGCCTCAGCCTACTATGAGTGGCAGCAGGTATTTGAGCAGCAAAGAAATCAGATTGCACTGGAAACCTGGGAATCCAGGAGAGCCGAGGGCAGCTCCTCCTCCTGCCCTGCCCTGCCCAGGGCCCGGCTGGGGGCAGGGGCTGTCACAGCAGCTGCCCTGGGCAGGGCTTCATGCAAACAAGCAATGGCTGAAGCCACATTGGGCCCAGGGGCTGCATTCTGACCCCCCTGCCATCCATTTGAAGTTGCAGATGGAAATCCTGCTCCTTAGGAAGTAAAGGCTTGCTGACAATAAAAGAGGATCTGGGAAGCATCTGGCTGCCTTCCCCTGTCCTGATCTCATGGGAACAGTAGCTACCGCTCAATAACCTGACCTTTCAGCTGGGCTGTGCTTGAATTACTCTGGTAGGCTCACTCTTTCATCCCATCTCCTGCTTTCAGTTCATCTTAATTTATTGCCAGTTTCCATAATGTGCTCCTTTGGTGACCTGTGTATAAACAACAGTTGCTTATATAAATCAACATTTTTTTTCATTTGGTTCAAATACTTCTGTACTTGCCTGGCATCTGCATGACATTTTGGACTAAAAAATCTCTCACTTCAGATATGCCAGATCTTATCCTAATTTTCTATTTCCTTGTTTTTTGCCTTGTAACATTTGCAAGAATGAGTCAGGAAATAAATTAAATTGTTAAGTTACAATGCTGCTTGTGTTACCATGCCTGGAATAAATAGACCTTATCACCCCAACATGCTGAGCCACCCTAACAGCTGCCAGGACATCATAAACTCACCACACTGCATATCACACATCCATTCCCAAAGGTACTGCTGAGATTTCTCCAGAGCCTGAAAACTCCAAACAGGTTCTATTTTTTAACATCCCTTAGGAGGTCCTTGCCCTGTAAACACTTCCTGTGAACAGTCAATACCAACAGGAAAGCCAAGCTGGTTTAATCCCCCCCTAAGAACATTCTCAGCTGTTTAACACATTCACCAAAAACATTTTCTGAACTGCTCCTGCTGCCTCCCAGGACATTGGGAGTAATGGATGGGCACTGCCAGCACCGACTGCTGTGACTGAAATGAGGGATGTTTAGACTCCCACGTTCTGCCAAGTATTAGTATCAATCACAAGTTCTTGTTCAGATCATGTTCACTGGTCTGTGCTTGTAAATCAGTAAATTGGTCATTAGTGTAGCACCAAGGCCACATTCATATCTTTGCTGGAGAGAAGGACAGCACAGCATCTCATACCAAAGCAATAAAAATATTCCCCAATGAAATTAAAAAAACAAATAAACAAAACCAACAAACCCTCCGCCCCCAAAAAAATCCCAACCAAACAAAAAACCCCAAAAACCCCACCACAATGAAATTCTGGGTATGTCAGGGTTTGCAGATTGTTTTGGGTTGCAGCATGAAGCACACTGGAAACTGTGTTTTACTTTCTTTCCAATAGGTAGAAAGTTTCTCATCTTAATTATGCAAAGATAGGTAATAAAATGAGGACTAGCTGGTCAATGGTGCTGCTCCCTGGCACTTGAATAAGGCTAAACAAATCTATTCCTGGTGAATCTCCACTGACTTTAATAAGTTTTATTACACCTAGATAATTTGTACAGCTTCCTCATGAGGGGAAGCAGAGGGGCAGACACTGATTTCTTCTCTCTGGTGCCCAGTGACAGGAGCTGAGGGAATGGCCTGAAGCTGTGTCAGGAGAGGTTTAGGTTGGACATCAGGAAAAGGTTCTTCACCCAGAGGGTGGCTGGGCAGTGAACAGGCTCCCCAGGGAATGGGCACAGCACCAGCCTGACAGAGCTCAAGGAGTGTTTGGACAACACTCTCGGGCACAGGGTGGGATTGTTGGGGTGTTCTTGTGCAGGACCAGGAGCTGGACTGATGATCCTTGTGAGTCTCTCCAACTCAGGATGTTCCATGATTCTGGATCTCAGACTGGCAGAAGTGTGAGTGAGCATGAATCTCATATTCTATACGTTCAGGCAGCTCACAGAATATCCAAAGCTGGCTCCAATCCCAACAACTTTAACTTAACTTCTCTTCTTGGTTCCCACCTTTCATCTGGAACATTAATACATACTTCATAGCCCTGATTAAAAAAAAATCCATTATTTAAAGTTTGCACAGTGCTTTGAAGATGAAAAGGGCTATGTTTTCTCACTAGCACAGCTTCAACCCAGAGATGTAGTTTGTTTTTGCTCAGGAAATTTCTGCCATTAAGTTCTGTTTGAAGAATGTATTTATCGGGAGAGAAATCTACTTTATATGAATAAAAAGTATTGTATTTAATAACATGTCTGAAAAAAAGGAAAAAATAAAGAGGAAACATGGCACAACAGGAAAAGATCTTGGACATTATATACTGGCATGATCAGAAAGCTGCATTGTCTCTCCAAAGCACCCTGGAGATTCAGGAGATCCCTGGAGTGATCCTACGTGTCCATGACACAGAGCAGAGCAAGCAACTTTATTACATCAAAACTCTGAGGGCCCTAAGCTTCAAGAACAGCCTTTTGCTGAGTTTCCCTCACTTAAGACAACAACACAGTACAGACCATTCCCTGGGAAGTCACCTCCTGGTGCCAATAGGATTTTCTCTCTGCATGAGCAGTTCTTGCTCTGCTCCATCTAAGCCATGTCAGGATGTACTGCAGAATAAAGTGCATGTTGCATAACGTGACCAAAAGGAAAATGTTCTGTAATTCTTTAAGTTCTTGCTGGCCAGAGGCATACAACAACTGGGACCTGAAGTAAGGAGCCTATGTGGATCTAGACTTGCCTGTTGTTTCCCAGTGCTGCTGTACAAACCACCATGTTCATGCTACTTTCACAAAACATGAAACCATGTGGTTTCCCCCTCCCTTCTTTCTTCCAGAGGGGAGGGTTGCTGCTTTTGTTTTGTTTAGTTTGTTGTAGCTGCTGGCATGTGCGAGGGGAGCAGCATCCCAGTTACAATGGTTCTGGAAGCTGGAGTCATTGTGTTGTGACGGGTTGCTCAGGGCTCTCTGCACATTTTCCCATTTCCTTGGCAGAGCTGCAGGCAGTACAATGTCAGAAGACAAATTGCAGAGGCATTTACCCCGTTCTGGGCCTTGTTGTTTCCTATTCAGCCATGACCCAACTGGCAATGATGCACTGAGTGCGCTCCACTGCTTGTGGGACAATTTTCTTGGCACTGCAAAGAGACTTTTCATCATATTTTTGGACAAATGCACTGTGTTAAACATCCCCAAGTATTGTAGGCCGCAACCCTCATTGATGGAAACCAGTGTAGCTTTACAGAAATCTGCACAGCTGTTTACATTCAGTCCTTTAAAGTCAGATCAGTTTGAGAACAGGGACTTTGAAACTCAGCACTGCAGGACTGGTGTTTGTTTATTGCTGTACAAGCTTTAAAATAGTCATCAGAGAAGCTTCCAATACAATCATCAGCCAACACCATTCATGCCAAAGCAGTATGTGAACGATGCCAGATTATTAATAATGAACACATGCATTGTATGTGCTGTTACCAGGTGTATTTGTAAAAGCTCCACAGCTCAGCAATGGTAGAAATCACACCAGGGCAAGTTTACCAGAGAAGCCATTTTCATACCCAGTGACCCAAACTGCTCTCACATCTCTCAGGCTGTTAAGTCTCCTCCTTTCCCCTAACACTCCTTCCTTTTTCCCCTCAGTGTATTTTTCCCCTATCACAACAGCTATTTCAGCCTCTGACTTCAACTGGGTTACTTTGAGAGATTCTTTTAGTGCACCAGTTCCTGGGCACCTGAGGTACAGGCAGTACCTGCACATCCCATGGACACCAGCCTGGTCCCCTCTCCCTGACAGCTCTTGGATCTTGTGTTCCATCTCAGGTCCCAGAGAGGTTCACTGACACACCAGCCAAAATGCTCCAGCTTCCTCACAGCTGTGTAGGGAAACCTTTAAAACAAGAAGGAATCTATTTTTCATGTTTAAATCAAATATGTGAGAAATGAGAGAGTAAAAACAGCCTTGGATTCTTCCCCCTTCCACCTATCTCTGCTTTGACCTTTCCTGCACTATCAAGGCAGTGCCACATCCAAGGCTAGAACAAGATACCAAGAATCAGCACAAGGATTTAACTCCCTCTCCAAGTTCCATGGAGCTATGGAATATTTCCCAGCAGATAATGTTATTTTTGGATCCAGCTCTTTTATCCCTAAAACCATTCAGGAGGAAAGAGAACGTAAATCACAGCTCTTCTCTCAGGGAAGAGTGGCTTCCTACTCTTCTGCTACTCTGGACTCTCCCCTAATCCAGAAAGTCCTGCTTGGGCTGGTTGAAAAAAAGTAAAATTCCAAGAAAAATCCATTACTCTTCAGAACAAAAGAGCAAGCAAATAAATAAACTTCAGTTAGAGATGTCAGAGTCCTTTTCAGCACTAAAAATAAAAATTACTTTTGAGAACCAGCTATGCTTCTAGGACAATAATGAGGTATCTGGTGCAGCCCTCAGTGCCACTCAAGAAGGGTTTGGGTGAGAAACAAAATGAAAAGCACATTTGTGGAGATGCAATGGATCAAATCCCCTGTGGCAGGTGCACTTCTACAAATCTAAGTTGAGCTATGCTCCCCTGTAGCAATCCTGTGCTCATACCCATGTCAAGAAATCCCATCAGGCATGCAGCCCTGATGCAAGGAAAATACATTCTCTCAAAAATGTAGCACTCTATCACGCACTTCAAAGCTTCCTAATGTGCTGTAAGGTTCCAGAAAATATTCCTTGAACAGGTTAATTCATTAAATGGTTGGAAAAGTTTACCCTGTGGTTTTGCTATAATGATTATTGTGTAAGGCATTAAATTGACTAGCAATAGACTATTTAAAGAAAAAGTACATTGGCTACATCTGTGTTAAACAAGGTTTCTGCACCAAACATGGAAATATAACACAATTCTGCTTCCTTTCACCACCACTTTGATGGATGGTGATCCTCTATAATAGAGATATTATGGAGAAGGAGAAACCTTACATTAGCATAATCCAGCAGTGCCTAGGAGTTCCAGAAGCAGCTGCACTGCTGCATCTGGGAGTGAAGAGGAAGAGCTGGCCTTGGAAGGAACAGCCAGGACAGGTTACACGAAGGACCCATCCAGCTGGGAATTCAAAGCAAGGCTAATGGATGGGTGCATCTTCTCAGCTGCCTCCTTTACATGCAAGGCTGAAAATTAGCAAAGTCTGGATTATCTTTAAAGCCCTCAGCAATACCACCATAAAAATTAACAATTATTAATCACCAACAAATCTATTAGGCCCCCAGATCCCAGGTGTATTGGCACCCATGTGCACACAAACACCAGAAAGGAGGACTCTAAGAAAAACACTTCCTGATTTTGTTCTTTGCAAAGACATTTCAGTTTCCCTGGGCAGCACTAAAACAAAAGATCAGGTAATGCAAACATGCCAGCTCTCCTTTCCCCCATTCTTTCTTCTAATATATAGTGTCACTTTGCACCTAAGTGAACCTGGCAATGTCATGGAGTCTTTCTTGCAGAAAATGTTAAAATAAAATCTAAGTCATAGAATTTAGGAAAGAAGTGTTAAAGATCAAAAGCTGAAGGATGACACTTCTGACTCAGAGCTGAGAAAATGATTCCTGAGACTTCAGCAAGTCCAGGGGGACTTCAACAGAGTAACATTTCAGGGATGCTTTCTGAGTTATCTGAAGGGAAACAATTACAGAGGCACCGAGTCTTTATCTGAGCAAGTCTAACATCTGGGCTATCATTGCATCCCATGAAGGAAGCAGGGTGAAAAAAAATAATCCTAGGAACACATGTATTTCTAGGAAATGACAGCTAGAAACTGCCATGGGAATTATGCTGTTTACTGTCTCAAACACCTCATTGTCACACAGGTGATTTTACTTCTGCACAGACTTTTCCCTATGCCAGAGATGTCCCAGTGTGTCAGGGGCCACCATTTCTGTGTCACACTAACAGGAACCAGAGCCAGGCAGCCTCTCCCCAGGAGACTGTGTGCAAGTAACCCAGGTTCAAAGTCCCCTTTTCTTACCACAGTCCATTTTCCTTCAGGCTAAATCCTTCACCATTTTGTCTCTGACTCCTGCCATATGCAAATGGCAAAGGGTCACACACAAAACAGTGAAATGGAAAAGGATGGGGACAGAGACATCTCCTGACCAGGGTGATGCTGCCTGCAGACTCAGTCCCAAAACAGAGGGGTTTTCCTGCTTGCTGTTTTTTCAGCATAAAGAGATAAGCAGTGTGCAAACACAGTGATAAAAGGATCCTGAAAAGCAAAAGGTTGTTAATGACTGGCTTTTGCTGGGATCCTGACGAGACTTTGCCTGCAGTGCTCATCTTGCTTGGAATAATGTTGCAACATTTCCCTGATAAAGAGACAGAAAAGTGTAGATCTAGATTCACTCAATCTGAGAAAATGCAGATTGTTCTCTTCCAACTCAATGATGTGGCAGTGACAAATTTTCTAGGAGCTATTCAAGGACTTAAAAGCGCAGTTAAGCTTCCAAACTCAAATATATCCCTCTCCTTAAAAAAGAGATTTTGTTGGGCCTCATACCATTTGTGTATTTGTTTTCCATACTTTTGAATAGGGAGATTTAAGTGACATGCATAAAAGGGCCCAGAAAATTTCTTTCAGCAATCATAGATTCAGGAGTTTTGAGGACTAATTCAAAAAGTAGTAGAGAAGTCATGATGCTGTTGCTGTTTGTGCTGGGTCATGACAGAGCTCCCTGCTCAAAGTCAGACATCCTTTTTAAGGCTGACCTTCCCAACTTCAAAACTTAGGATTGCTTTACCTCCTTGTCACCAAAAGAGTCTTGTTTGAAATAAAGTTTGGTGAAGAAACACAACTTCAGTAAAGGCTTCTTGGCCTTTGGAAATCATTCAGAGATCCCCATGAAAATAACACATCACAGTGCTCCAGCTACCAGACACAGCAGCTGTCCTGATGCCCCAACACCAGTGTGAGTGCTTAGGGCTCCTTCACTGACATGTGGCCCATGCTTTATTTCACATTTGTTGCAGAGCAGGCACTCCCATGCTAGGAGCCATCCCCAGCACTGACACATGGATTTGCAGTACCAGTGACACAGCTGCACCCTTGAATCCTGAAAGTCTCCCAAGAGACACAACTGTGGCCAGTCTGTGGCATTTGCATCCTCCTGGAGTAGCAGGGAAACCTGTCCATCCTCAAATCCCTCACACGAATGCCAGGCATGGAAAAGCAGCAGCATTCCCAAACTGAGGGACACAGAGGTGACTGCCCTGGATGACTTTACCCCCCAAGCTGCTGGCTCTGAACAACGTGACCAGGTCTCTGAAAGATCAGTCTCCACAAGTCAGGCTGAGAGCAGCTGTAGGGAAGAATAGAACAAGGTCTGTTTCTCAGGAAGATCTGCCTCCTGTACAGGAAGGACAGGGTGCCCAGTGTGCCAGACGTGTTCCTTGCCAAAACCCCCAAAAGGAGCAATAGAAAGCTTTAAGTCAGTCTGGCAGTTCCACAAGCACAAACTGACTCAGAACTAACTGTGGTATATAAAGAATTACTTTTCTGTTTGGGTTAAGCAACCCTCCCCAACAACACAAAAAGCTGACTCTTAAAGCTGCAAGTTTGGAGACCACCTGATAATTATCAGCAGAGACAATAGTTAATATAAAAACCAAGTATAGTTAGGAAGAGGCAAACACTTTGGTTATAAGTTCTGCATTTCTCCCCCAAAAGCAGTATGTTTTTTACACACAGAAACAAGTGTTCTGGTTATGGCATGCAGTAAGCAACCTGGGTGGGAAAAAGAAATAAAAAATAATCAGAGCATGGAAATCACAAAGCAAGGTAAACAAAAGCGAAGAATTTTCAACATCCTGACACAAGAGGAAACACTTAGAAGTTTAATTAGCACTGACCACTGTACATTAGGCCTGCTATTTCCCAAGGGCCCTGACATTTTGAATGCTGTGAGAACACTGAGAAATATCATCTCTTGCAGAAAGAGCTGTTGTTAAAATCTAAACCCCACTTTGAAATACAAAGACTATTTGCACAACATTTAAAAAAATAGCTGGAACTGTCCACCCAGGTTCAGTGAGAGCAGAAGTACTCAGAGGCAGCACATGAACCTGCCAAGTGACACTGCAGAGATTTGTGCAAAACTTTTGCCTCCCGTCCTTGTACCTACAGCTGAGAGCACTGACAGCAGCCGACTCACTTCACTCCAGGGCAGTCACCACCATGGATCTGTGTTTCTGCACCTGCCTTCAGAAAGTCACCTCTGCTGCACAGTCGGCCAGATCTGACCAACAAAACCTTGACATCTCCTGCAAATCCCGTGTACAATGATTCCTTCCAGTCTTCTTCCATTAAGGGCTCCCACAGGGTCATCCCTGCAGGGTAAGCAAAGCACCCTGCAAGGCACAGCAAGGCATGGCTGGTCTACAGGCAGGCAAGGAGTCCAAGCTGCTGCCTTCACACTTGGAGAGGAAAGATCCTAATGTCTTTTTGTGCTACAGAAAGAAATAACAGCAGCCAATTCTGCTGGTGCAAGCACAAGGCCATAGGGAGTTTTTCAAGGCCATGCAGCTCCATTGTACAGGGGGTCCAGTCGTTACTCCTGTTGATCTTTAGGATCCAGAGATCAAGAAGCAGCTTTATCACTGCACTCTTTGATGAGCTTAGGTATCGTGGCCCCTGGCAGTAAGGACAGCCATCTGTATGCACAGAGCACTGCAAAGGTTCACTGACTTCAGAGCCTGTGTCAACAACGGCCCAGGTGAGAATTTGACTCTGCTTCATGGTAAAACAAAGCACAGAGCCTCTGCTCCCGAGCCTGTGAGACAGAGATTTATGCACCTTGCCTCTCCCGACATTTCCAGCAGGCCCACTGAGTTGAATTCATGCTTAAAAACAACCAACTTCCCACTGAAAACCAGCGTGTGACATTTATCATAGAGCAAAGGGACGAGTTACAAACACACACCTCTGGACAGCACCAGTGACAGCCATAGAACCACTCAGTACAAAAAGCATCAGGCAAATTTTGTGTAAAATTCAGACCTGGGCCAAATGCAGACCCAAATAGGTGAAAAAAATCTGCATGGAATTGGTACTACTTTGCAACTTTAAATGTTTTGTGAAAGCAGAATATGCCAGTGTAAATCCACCCTGCACTTAGCAGTCACAGAGCCCTCTTAAACTTGGAGATACTGGGGGTTTGTCCCACTCAGATCGTCAGGGTGCAACCACAGCAAGATATCTCCTGTCTCTCTGGGCTTGAGAATAAGGGTGAAATTGGGAACTTTACCACCAAACCCACAAACTTTGCCAGATCCACTGCTGCCAGAAGTAGGTTCTGTTTCCTCATACTGACTAGACTAAGATAATGTGTGATACCTACTTACTGTGAAGTATTATGGAGTATATACACTACAAAATAAATTCCTATATGCTTTCAATTATGTATTAAATTCAATCAAAGTAATGCACAGCCTTTCTGGTACCTCATTAAAATAGAATACCTCGTTCTCCACAAATACAGCAGCTGTATGGCAGTGGCAACCACACCTGTTAAAACAGAATGCTTATTTATAGAGCTCATTTAGGCAAATAATCATCATTTTTCACACAGAATTCACAAAGACATCGGGTTCAGAAGTTTATCACAGCTCGAAAGGGACAGTGTTTATTTATGTTAGAGCACCCCAGAGATTTATAGTTTTCTCCCAGAGAACTAGAATCATTGGAAACCACCACCATGGAGTCTCTCCCTCTTGATTTTGTGTTATTTCGAAGGGAGGGAAGAAACAAGCCTGCCAAAAGCTACAGCAAATATTAACGATATACCAAATTTGAGGTGCAAAACTTTAAATGGCTGGTTACAGAGATCAGTGGTTTTCAGCCCAACTGACTGCCAGCAAGTCTTCATAAGACATTCTGAAACCAAAGAAAGCTCTTCTTGGATCAAAAATAATTTTTGCCATTATTAGAAATGAACATACCTTTATCCCTCTAAGATCAAATAAATTTATATCTGCTACAAAGAAAACAAGCAAAATCAAATCTATATTTCAGCTTTAAATCACTTAGATCCAAACTAAACTGTAAGGTACATTCATCAAAGGGTTAAAACACATGCCCAGCTCTTGTCCCTGTAAATTTTGTGCTGTAATTCTGACTTGCATAAAAACAACTAAAAATGTTATAAACTGAAAACTTTTGTTTTCTTATTCACACTCTACTAAAATTTTAGCATATTAATACTGTATGATGTTCCAGTACATTATATAAAGGCCAAGAGAATTAATTACCAGGCAATAGCATATTGATATGAAAAGCTAATATACAAATCTGCATGTACTGAGTGCTGTTATATTTAAGTGGTCTCCACAAGAAGAGCCAAACATTTATACACAGTACAACCCTTGTTTGCATGGCCAGGCTTGGTAACTCCAGCAGCTTTTAGCCCAAAGAATGAGATATGATACAATCACTCCCTCAGGAGAAGGCTGAAGGCAAACCTCAGAGCTGACCTTCACAGATGCTCACCTACAATTGTGTCTTAGCATTTAATTAGTCTGAACTGACCTGAAAACATTTGTGACCACAGAAGTCACAGCCAAAAGTGGCAGGGACTCAAAGCGAGCCAACCTACCACTGTAAAACATTCAGAATTAAAGATAAAATACACAATCAGTGTTTCAGTGGCTTTTAAAATCACAAAGTGTTGTCTAATACTAATTTCTGACAAGAACCAGCAGCACTGAGTAGAAAATGCTGAACTACCTCTGGGTTCTACCAAATGCAGGGCTCATTAAAAATGCATTCAAGAAAAAATTCTCTCATGCTACAAGTTTTATTTAAACAAACTAAAAGACAGACAACTAAGAAAGTCCAGGGAAGCAGGCAGCACAGGCATCTCAGAATCTCCCAGGCTGTGTGCTGGAGAGCAATCCCTCAGCCCTGAAAGCCCAGGCTGGACTCTGCACTGAATAGAAAGAGCTTTCCACTTCCCAGCCCTGAATCCTTAATTCCTCCACCTGGAAAATGCTGTGGGGAGCTTAATGAACCTACAGTGCCACATCTCACCCAGGGTGCATTAACTCCTGAGGTTTCCCAGCTCCTCAGATTTTCCTCCATCTGTTGACTGAACTCACCTCCTAAGTTTCATCTTAAAAGCTGAACAACCCCAATTTCAAATTCCCTGGTCTTGTTCTTCACCTGCCCTGGGCTTGCTCCTCACCATGGAGCTTTGTGGAGTTTGTTTTGGAGGTCATGAGGCACCTGTGGCACAGTCCACCCAGCCTGAGAGCTGCACTGAAGGCTGAACAGTGAGTGAATACAGAGGGAAATAGAGCAGGGCAAGCATGTGTGGGGAGGGAGGAATTGAGAAGCTTCCTATGGCAAAGGTTTCTTGGCTCCTCCTTGAAAATATTCAGGTTTTCATCACTGAGCCTGTATGTCTGAAACAAAATTCTGATCTTTCCTCCCAGCTCCCCACAACCTCTGTTCTCAGTCACCAAATACAGGTGAGCTTGTAATGGGCTTTTCTAGCAGTCACTGCACTGACCTCAGCCCTGCAGCACCTCCTTCTGTTTCCCCACACATGGAGTGCAACATCTGTCAGAAATGGTCTTTGTGCCTGTAGTAACACAATGGCCAATACACAACACAGTCCCAGTCACACTGGCAATAAAAACCCAAATGACATTATGTTACCATAGTCAGGCTAGTCCTTACATCTCTCACCCAAATTGCTGCCCAATCTATCAACCAATCTCTATTTCTATTCCACAAATTGCAAACAGTATCTTTCTGACAAGCTAAAATAAATGTGCTCATCAATCCTACTGTGTTTGCATCCACTCTAAGTTTAAAGAACTTTCAGAAGTAACAGATAAAGCCAGGACGGACTGAAGTCCTAGCAGGGCACAAAGGGCCAGGTTAGCTTTGCTCTCCTTTTACTTTGCCATCCTCACTTTGGTAGGACAAGCCCCAGAGATGTCTATTCATATGCAATGTGAGGTCTCCTTTTCCTTCCCCATGCCAAAAATAATGCATTACCATCTGTTCACAACTAACAGACATGAACTGCTTCCACAATGATCCTGTGTAAGAGCTGAAAAACTCAAGCCAATCTCTGTCCAACACAAACACACCCCGAGACAAAACCCATGCAAACACCACAATGCCATCCCCTTAGCCATGCATGTCCATCCCTGCCTCGTGTCACCAGCAGAAAGATGAGCATTAATAAGAAAGCTGCTTCCCAAGAGCTTTGCTGAACTGAACTGTCTCGTTCTGTTTTATTATTTATAACACCCCAAATCTCTCTCGTAACCAGCCAGTGCAAAGGCAGTGACAAGAAGGGAATGTGAATGGAAAGCTTCGTAAACATACAAGAAATAATGTCAAAAAACCACAACAAATTTCTAAGAAATGAGAACTCAGAACTTCAAAGTCAAGTCAACCGAAAAGCAACCTGTCAGGGCAGGAACAAAGGGAGCTGGTGCTGCGTGCACGGCAATTACTCCATCTGCAAATTCTGCTGAGGAGCAGAACTGACTATAAAAAGAATCCAGCAATGCAGGCTCTCCCTGCTAGTCAAATGAAGGAAATGCATCCTTCCAAAGACAATATAAGCAAATAAGGGGAGAAAGCCAAGGGAACAGAACAAAAGGAACATCCCGAAATACTTCTTACAGTTAAGCTCCTGATTTTATGTGTGTAACTGAGAGCTACAGAACTGCAGAGTCACTGTTACTGCCTGGTCATCATTAGCTGAGAATGTTTCTTGAAGTTATTTGGCTCAGAGGAAGAAAGAGAAGATCAAGGACACACAAAGTTGTGCTGCTGGCATCAAAACACTGAAGTGAAAGTAGCGTATAATGAGAATTTCTCTTGGTATACACAACACTGCCACAAGTAGAAATGAAAATAAAAATATTTTTGCTTAGAGTTAGAATTACCTATTAGTTTTAAGCCTATATCAAATAATGACAATTGTTTTGAATTGACTTATGCAGAAATATGTGCTCCAGCATAAGCCTAAACCCATATTAATAGGACAAAACCCAGCTTTTTTTCCTAAGATCTAAAAATATACTGCAATTCCCATACACAATCACAGGATCCAAGCACTGAAATAGGTTGCTTAGGGAAGTGGTGGAGTCACCATCCCTGGAAATGTTAAAAAAGTGTGGATGTGGCACTTGGGTATGGTTTAGCAGTGAGCACAGTGGTGGTGGGTTAACAATAAGACTTGGTGATCTTAGAGATCTTTTCCACCCTTAACGATTCTATGACTATCCAGTAAGATTTATGGTTCAGAGCACTCATGATCTACCTTCTCCTCACACCCCCCCCAAACTGAAAAAAGATGGAGCTAAAGTGATTTCATACTATCCCAGGAACAGGAGGGTGCTTATAACACTTGCAAGGCTGCCAGCTGGCCTCTGCAGGTTCCCCCTGCAGACAGCCTGCAAGTTCAACGAGTTCTCTGCCATTCTCTGGTGAAAAGGCCCTAGAAAGCAACACAGCAGTTTCAGCTTCCACCCTGCACACCCTTCTTGCCACAGGGCTGACCAAGCAGGCACCAGAGCCTGTTCATAGTGCTTAAGGCACTGCCCTCTTCCAGGCTGAACTTCCCAATACATCTCCAAATGGGAAAGAGTGGGCATCCCTTCTGCAGCTCCCCCTGGTACCGGGCTCCCATGAAAACACAGGCTGGCAGAGGAGGCAGACTCCTGCAGAGCAGCTGTGAGCTACTGCACTGCTGCTCATCAGATTCTTCTCAGTGTTCCAAACAACTCTTGCTCAGGGCTCTGCCTTACTTGGGATGCTGGGATTGGAAGATTTTCCTCATTCTTTCCTATCCTGGAGAATCACTAACAAACACCATCAGTTCATGACCAGAGATGTGACAGCACTTGATCTGGTTTTAATCTATCTTGGGGAAATTTTATAAGATCAGCTGATTCAAAGGAAGACCAACTGTGTTTCTCAGCTGCCATTATGTCTAAATGCAACGAGGCTCTTTTCCAGATTAAACTGATACATTCATATTCCTGATCAGGGAAGTCAAATCATTCCTGTCTACTTCAGCCTCTCAGCTTTTCCCTTAATATATTCACGCCTCCATCACCACTTGAGCTTAACAAGCATGACTTTGATTAGGAAATTTTACATCTTTTTGGGAAGGCAATGGAGGGGAGATTTCCATTTAATCCTGTATATACTGTGGTAGAAATTAGTTCTTTTGTTCCATTAAAATGAAGCCTCGAAATACTAAAACAGTTTTTTTTTTTCCTTAATTATTCCTGTTGTTGCAGAACTACCAACACATATGTCACTGGAATAGAAAGATCAGTCTTGTAGGTAATAAGTTTTATTGAGTTCTCAGAACCATATCATCCGTCCACCAGACTTTTTAATTTGCCACATGACTGGTTCACTGTAACATCAGCTCTTGGAGTACTTGGGTAGGAGGGAATTCATGCTGAGTGCTTTCCTGAGCCAAACAAAAGTATTCTTCAATGTGTATATAGATTAGAGAACACTTTTCCCCCCCCTCCCGGCAGTATTTAGATCACTTTTTATCACTTTAGGAGCAGATGACTAATTTATATATAGCTATTTTCATGCAAACTGTATTTGCATCTTGTTTAACCACACAAAAAAAATAAAAGCAAGCAGAATCTCCAGGGCTGACATTCCAAGCATGGGGTGTGTGGGGAGGAATGTTCCACATTGGCAGGTGAGACAAGTTACTGGGGAGTTCACATTACAGTCCTGTAAAAATCACACTCCCCCTGTGTGCAGAGTACTCGGGGCTCAGGGCCAAGTCTTGTACTTGGTGAACTCAAACCAGAAAGGCAAACTCAGGCAAAATGAAAACAGAAGGAATCCCAGAAACCTGCAGAGTCTGACAGACAGGAGTCCTTGCAAAAGCCTTCAGCATTTTCCTTTTTACCTGCCTGGATGGATCAATATTGCATAATCTGGACCAATTCCTGCTTAGTGCTCCACGTGTCTCTCAGGGCCCAGAGAGGTCCTGGGGTGAGACAGCACATCAGGCAATGGCACAAAGGGACAGTAATTAGTGGCAGTTCTGACAAGCTGTGATGCCTTTGAAAGTGATCAATCCAGGGACTTTTATATATATCCTGTATTATGAAGAAAAGCCAAGCATTCTCAAACTTGAGTGGCATTTGAAATCCTATCTGGTTTCAATTGCCATTGCTTAGCTTTACTTCCACATCAGCCCATTCCTCCTAAAATACAGCCAAACAATAATTTTGGAGAGAGGAGAAAAAGAAACAAAAAATCATACAGTCAACCTGTCCTTCCCACATAAAATCAGTCCACTCAAAATACCCAAAGTATTCAAATAGTACCTGGTACTCAAAACCTTTCTTTCTTTGAAAGCATCTTTCTCTGCATGAGTAAAATCCTGATCCTTCCTCCTATCGAGTTTCACCAAAGATTCTCAGTCTTTCACTGTCTTAACACATGTAAAATGTTTAAATATATCTAATACCAGTATCACAGTATAAAACTCATAGGGGGGAACCCCCAACCACTCAACTGCACATATGTAATGTTCATTTTGCAATATTAATTACGTTAAGTGACAAAAATATTTAAACTCTATCAATGTAAGTCACATTTAACTCAAATTAAGGACATAAACACAGAATTCTATAACAACTGGCAAGAGGGATTTAATTGAAATTGATGTAACTTCTGCCTACACATAAGCCTATGGTTAAGTAGGATACCTGTGTACTAAGTGGGAATATTTATCTGGAAAAAGGGATACATTTAGTAGTATTAATCCTAAATAAATGACAGAATTGTAATTGGCTTTGTGGAGGAAAGAAAAAAGGCAATTAATTTTAACTTACATTGAACAAGATACATCAGGATAAAATATTGACAAAGCAGATGATTCTGCTCCTCTATGCAGAATGCCAACTGGCACCCACTTTCAAAATGCCAGTGTAAAAAAAACAAACCAAAATAAGAATAAAGAAATCAACCATTTAAAGACTACATTGCACATAACTGGATCACAAGCAAATGACTTTCTCTGCAGAAACATGAGAAGAGAAAGACTCTACCGTAGTTAAGAGAAGCAACCACCTACTTTCTCAAGGCACACGTATGTAAACATGTAGTGCTTTCCCTTTGTGGGCAAGACCTGTGAGACCTCAGAGACTGAGTACAGAAGCCAGAAAATCTGGACAATTCACTAATCCTGTGTTCAAAAGACACAAGAGCACAATATGTGGCAGTGCAATACTTCTTTGTTATTCTGTATCATTCTATGATAACAGAACTCCATGCTCAATGTAATGATTTGAAGGGATCACTCCTCACTGCCCTTCCAGGTAACAGATGAAGGAAAGCTCTAAACAGGGTCACCCTTAAACAAGCCCCAGAGTCCCAGGTATCACAGACACAGCCCAGCAAACCTGTCCCTGCAGAGCCTTGGACACCAAACCAGCCAGAGCCCTCATCTGAGGTCTGGAGATGCTCATGGGGAGCTGGGGCTGACCTGTGTGTACAGACCCCTCTGGGCTCTGCCCAGCCACATCTTACCAAAGCTGGGACATTACCAGTGCCTTAGGCTGCTGCCTTCATGGGGGTAGGGACGGTCCAGGCCTGCACCTTTTGCCCACACAATGTTTTAAACTTCCCCCAGACAGAGCAGCAATAGCAGCAGCAGTGGCTGGACACTCCACTCCACTGGACTCACCACTTCACTGCTGCCACCACCAAAGGAGTGCACAGCAAGTCCCTCCACATCCACTCTCCACTCCCAACACTGCCTACAAAACACAGGCTTGTAAGAACAAGGAACACCAATAAATTCAGTGCTGGGATTTCTCTGCTCAGCAGGAAGCACGTATGATCAAGGAGCACACCACAGGTCCTCTCCCGACAGCCAGAGATCCGTACACACCCCACTGGCATCACACACCAGCCTCCAGCACAACTCAGACTTCTCTGGTAGCAAAATCAGCATCCTGTGAGAGCAGCTCTTGTGTGACCTGAATGTATCTCTCAGTTCTTGCTTGCAGGTTCCCCCTGAAGCAACTATATTATACACTGCTTTAGAAAACACACAGTAGTTTAGAAACTACTGTTCTAAAAGAGCATTTAGTTTATAAAATCACACATACAAAGCAAATTGTCAAGCAAGATTTCCTGAACAACCTTAATTGAGCTCCCTTGTGTATTTACAGTATAATATAGACTTATATATTCCTGGGCTATTTTCTTTCCCTACCATCTGAGCCTCATTTGTAGAGCAGGGAGCTACTGAATATTGCTCATCTTAATACTCTACCTGGTTATTAGATCTTCAGCAAACATTATCCAGTCTCTTCAATGAATGCAAAGCTGGCAATTCCCATTTGACATTTTATAGTGCTCCCCCAACAACCTCTAACTAATTTTCACCAAAAATATGTATGTATTAAATAAGCAATAAAAGAACCCCCAATCAACTGCACACAGAAAAGGTCAGATGAAAAGGTCACGCAGTGGCAAATGTTAAAACATGGGAAAGCTTGTCAGATAAATCTGAAGTGTCAGATGAACCCTTGCTGTATAACTACTACCAACTATGTGCAATTTCTAGAAGTGATAAAACTGAGACTCAAGCTAAGCATCATTTGAGGCAGAGACAATTCCAGCTCCTGCTGCAGGTGCCCCCCAGCCCAGGGACCCTCGCTGTGCCCCCAGAGCCAGGGGCTCTCAGGGTCACACAACAGCCCAACCCAAAATGCACCAAACACGTTGTTTCCAGGCAATTCAGCGTCAGCACTTCCTACACTCACTTGGGATTTGTTCTTCTCTTGCTGCCTGGGTTGCAAATAAATTTCTTTCTGTGCTCTCTAATTTTTTCTGAAGTCAGCAGTATGGTAATCCTTGGAGAGTTCCCAAGCTGCTCTTTAGGGAAGCAGTTAAAAACAGGAGTGTTTGGCAAACATTATTCTTGCTATAGGTCTTAGAAAAAAAGAAAGCAAATTTCTGATATTAATTTTGAAGCAAAACTACACTGTTGTGAAAATATAATCACATTACTGTGCATAAATTTGCAAGTATTTTTCATGCATTCTGCTTTAAAACGAGCTGTAAAAGGAAGAAAATTTATTACTGCACCCTTTTTCTCCCTCTCCTTGGTTTTATGAACTGCAAGGAAAGTTTTCCCACACAACCCCCTTTTTTTTTTTTCTGCCTTTCTTTTTAAAATTAAGCATTCAGGTCTCATCTCCCTCAACATGTCAGAACTAGCAAGCTTATGTTATCACGGGTAGCAAACAAAATCTGATTAACTGAAATGGAGGGGATTTCTTTTTAATAGTATTTAAACCCATTAGATGGCAACAAGAAACTTCTGTTTCATTAAAAACACTTGAGAGAAAAAGCTTGTTGCTAAGTTCAGCAACATTGCTGTGTCAGTAATGCACTGAAAGCTCTTAATCCATAACCACGGATCACACAAAGAAACTCTCCCACAAAGAACAGAGGAACCAGCAACAGCCCTGCTGGTTCAGGTGACGTGAGTGGGGAAAGCTGCAGGAAATCAGACGGCTTCAAAAAAGAAAAAGAAAAAAGGAAAGAAAAAAAGATACAAAATATTTAAAAGGTTGGTGGGTTTAGCAGAACTGAACTAATTTCTATTCTCTAATGTGCTTTCCTTTACGAAATGTATTCAAACTTTATCTATTTTCAACAGAAATGCCAACAGGCTGTGTACAGAGTGGAAGTGCACATGTAATTTAGATATAATTTAGCAGCTAAATTATCTTTGCAGTGAAGGTCCATTACTAAATCACTTCTCTGGAAAATTAATAATAATGGAACAGTTACTAGCATTCCTTGGACATCTGTGCCCTCCTTAGCATGTTTTTGATATTAAAGTGCTTCTTCAGCCTGTGCCAGCTAAGTCAGTAAATTCACATTAACTTGCCTCAGAATACACAGGACACTTTGCTAGAAAACTGCTTACAAACCAAAGATGACCTGAAATCTTGGCCTCACACTCACAGGCTGGAACACTCCACCTGAAGTTCATTCCATAGCCAATAAAAATGCAGACTAATTTTTTTTAACAAAAACCCTCCTATAAAGAAGAGAGGAAAATCAAAAAGTAAATTAATGCAGTAAATGCAGGGCAGGAACACTTGAAAGCAGCATTCAAGCAAGCTGATACAAGAAGACATTCTCCAGGCAGCAAAATTAAAGACTAAAGACATTTTTAAAAACACTAAAAAGTGACAGCAATAATGTAGAAAGTGCTCAAAAATAGCTTCCATTCCACAACAGAAGATAACAAAATACTTCAATTTTACTGACTAACACAAAGCTGTTATACAGCAGTTGTTAGATTCAGACATTTTAAGGCAAGTAATCTGCACTCAAGAGTTTAAAAGAGCTGGCTGAGGGGAGGAAATAAAAAATATTGGTTATTTTCATTAAATCTTAGAATACTTATGTCATTCCAGGAGACTCAAAGAAAGCTAATGTTATGTCAGAATTTAAATACAGTGAACGAGTGCTTATCGACCTGTCAGCCTAATACCAGTTCTAGCTAAGCTAAGGGAGTGAATTACATTCATTTTTAACTTTAAGACAACCAATATCAGTTTATAAAAGGAGATCCTGTCAGGCTAAACAGTTGTTTTTCTTAGTGTGCTATGAGCCTTGCAGAAAAAATCAGGGTTTGTAGCTTATCAAAGCAGATGGGAAGAGGGATTTCATTACTGACTGGGAGCACCCTCCTGGCAAACAAAAACGGGGCATTAGAGGGTTCATTTAGTTGAGCTGGCAACTCCACTGTGCTCCAGTGCCTTCAGGTTGAAGGGAAGTTCAGGCTGGAAGTGTACCATCCTTTCTAGGAGCCAGGAAATCTCAGGACAGTGTTGCAGAGTCCACTGCTGGTTCTGCAGCAATAAGCTGCTAAATGAAATTTGGATTTTTGAAGGGATGAAAGGAAAAAGAAAAGGGGGAATTACCTGTCTGAGAAACAAAGAACAAATCCTGGGCAATCCCACAGATGACAGCTCTGCTCTCATCTGTGCCCAAGCCCATTACAAAACAGGAGAATAAGTGTTCAAGGAAGATTTACACTTCCACATGTGCCTCCTCTGTGGGCTGCTCCCCCACAGACCGAGGGCAGGACCAGCCTCTCACAGACAGAAGGGCACGAGCTTCAAAGAGAAGCAGATGCTGCTGCATCACTGGTGCTGCCAAACTGCTGCTATTACCCTTCTAGGACGGCTATTACAGCAATAAAACGACAACGAACAGTTATCTAGGTACTGCAAATTGATATTATGAAAATGAATCCTGAAGTTACTACATAATTTCACGTGGTTCATAAACCATTAAATACAGAGATGTAATGAGGCAACTATTAAAACAGTCAGGAAGGGATCACTGCAAAATAAACTAACCAACAGTTCAGCCCAGGCCCTGCTCACGCAGAGCAGTGACCAGCGGGTTCTGTCAAGCACAAGTCCCCGTCTGTCAGAGCAGAATGGCCGGGAAACAGGAGCTGGGAAACACCGAGGTGACAACGCATCTCCATGGGCACCACAGGCAGCAGCGGGAACCGCGACGCGTCCCTCGTGTGCGCTCCAGCCCCGAGACACCCGGGGGCAGCGCCCAGACACCCACGGGGGAGGCCCCAGACACCCAGGGGGAGCCCCGAGACACCCAGGGGGCAGCACCCAGACACCCAGGGGGGCAGCCCCAGACACCCAGGGGGCAGCACCCAGACACCCACGGGGGAGCCCCCAGACACCCAGAGGGGCAGCCCCCAGACACCCAGAGGGGCAGCCCCCAGACACCCAGGGGGAGCCCCCAGACACCCACGGGGGAGCCCCCAGACACCCACGGGGGAGCCCCCAGACACCCAGAGGGGCAGCCCCCAGACACCCAGGGGGAGGCCCCAGACACCCAGGGGGGCAGCCCCCAGACACCCAGGGGCAGCCCCCAGACACCCACGGGGGAGGCCCCAGACACCCACGGGGGAGGCCCCAGACACCCAGGGGGGCAGCCCCCAGACACCCAGGGGGAGCCCCCAGACACCCAGGGGGGCAGCCCCCAGACACCCAGGGGGGCAGCCCCCAGACACCCACGGGGGAGCCCCCAGACACCCACGGGGGAGGCCCCAGACACCCACGGGGGAGGCCCCAGACACCCACAGGGGCAGCCCTGAGACGCCGGCCATGCTCGGCAAGGCAGAAGCGCCTGTGCCCAAGTCAGGCCAGGCTGGACAGGAGACAGAAAGCCCCCCCAGCAGAGCATGAACCACAAAACCAACTGTGTGAATCGGGTTCCAAAGGCATCCTGAGTGCAGTGAGATCTCCTCAGCCGCTTGCAGGCCGGCGCAAAGGCAGCAGAGCTGCAGGGGTGACGCACTGAGGGAGAGTGGGCAGAGACTGTTCTGGGGAAACACATGGAAGCTGCTGTTAATGTACAGAAAATATTAAAATGTTAACATCCGACAGTAGTTCAAGAGATGAAGCAATTAGTGTGGTTATGCTTTGAGGATTACCCTTAAAGAACATGAGTTTCCAGAGGACTGGCCCATTTTTGCTTCACTGCAGTCACCAGAGCATTTGCCATGGATCTCACGGGGAAAGGCTCCCAATCACCACTGGTGAGTATTCCATGACTTGTGCCTACGTACAAACCCAGCAGTGAGCAGGTCTTTGGGCTGGACACAAGCAAAGGTATCACCTTTATAAATCCTCTCAACTGCTCCACAGCCCCTATTCCAGCCTCAAACAACTCAAATCCCTCCTGAACCCACCTGCCTGTGCACCTGGTCTGCTGCAGAACGTCCTCAGACACTAATCCTGGCAGAATTCAGGGGTTTTTGGTAGAACCAGGCCACACAGCTCCAGAAGAGAGACCAGACAGCCTTTGTAAACTACAGCCAGGCAACTCTGAAGAATTTCTGGAGAAAGAGGACATAAAGCTATCTATAGGTATCACCGGTGCCCAGACACACAGAGATACAGCCAAAGGCATGTCAGAAGCTTTGTGCTACATTTTGCCTCCTTTTTCAATGTGTTTGGAACATGAAGGCAGTTTGTCTGTAACATATATAAAAACCTGTGAACACAAGTGGGTATCTTACAGGATAGGGTTATTTTTGCTTGAACTCAATTGAAATGGCCTACATAGCTTATGGCTATTGTAGCTTTCCCAAATTGTAGCTTTCCCAAGGACATGTTGATACAACCTTGATGTTTCATCAGGTGCAGCACAGGTATCATGCTTTGGGCTTTCCATCACAAACAACTTTGTCAAAGAAACTATTTCAACTGCAGTGTCCTACATATGGTCTATAGCACAGGCTGTACAATTTGTTCCATCACCCTGAAGTTCAACAACATAAATATACCAGTCTCAAGTCACAGGAAGTGTGGTTCTCCCAATTTAAAAAGATGTTTTTAATGTTAACATTTAACATTCAATTTTAACAACTGTTTTATGGTTTTTTACAACTACTTATGAACCAACATAATGAAGAAGACCAGATTTTCTTGCTTCCACTCCTCTCCTTGCAATAGTAAGGAGCTGGTTCAGGAAATGTTACACTAATACACAATTAGGGTCACAAATAAATGCATCATCTAAAAGGGCAAAGTTCAGTGTGCAATAGTCACTCACGTTCCATTATTCATAAATGCTCTGATAGCTTTTCCACAAACGCCCAGTGCTTAATGAATCTTGAAAGCTTTTAGTTCAAGCAATTATTCCTCATGAAAATGTGTACCAAAGCATATTATTTGTTACTCTATTTGCTTCTCCCCATTTAAATTTCAATTGCTGAGCAGGAAGCAGAAACAAAACCTTCACTGTTGGGCAACAGCCACAGTAAAACAAATTATAAAGGTGGAGCAGCTGATGAGCATACACAAAATAAAAGTAAGTCCTTCAAAGAACATCACTGTGAAGACCACATTTATATAAAATAAGGGTCAGCACATGAATTAATTACAAGCTGAGAAGGGGATATGACTGATGAATATTTCTGGCTATTTCCAGTTCAAACCAGCTGCAATTAACTCTGCCTTTGCTGCTACCTCACCAGTCAAAATACACAGTACTGACACGAGGGGAGCAATGCAGCAGTGCCCAGTTCCAGCTGATACCCGTGGGAATTGCATGACACCAGTGCCCAACCCTGTCTCTTACAGGCAAGGGCTCTTTTCTGGGAATGCTGCAGCTCAGGGCTCACAGCAGCCATGACCCTCACAGCCTCCGTACAGAGATGCTCAGGAATGCTGAAGGCAGATGCTCTGCATCCTCCCAGCTGCTCACAGGGAAAGAAAGCCATGGCTTAGTAGGAAACACGTTTTGTGCACAGAACTTGGGTTGAAAGAAGAGTGGAGAGGGACAAGTCAGTCCGAGCAGGTTTAAAGTCCAACCTGCCACACCAAAACCACCCTGGGCTCCCTCAGGCATCACAGGGGAGAAAAATCTGCTCGTGGTGCTTGCAGGCCTCTCCTCAGCACGGGTGAAAGGTGCATGAGGAGATGTTACAATCTGTTTCCATCTGAATTACTTGAGCTGATAAGCATTTTCAAGCGCCTGAGTTTCGCCTCCCAGGGAGACTGGATCTGGGAGCTGCCCCATTAGATCTGCATGCTCTCTCACACACATACATCCTCTCTCTATGGAGGAAACATTTGTTGTAAGCATATGGAGAAGGCCCTGCTGGAGGCCAGCATTTAATGCTCTAGTTAATAACATTTTCGGAGGAAAAAAGGGGGGGGGGGAGAAAACCCCCTAAATTCAGTGGGATGTGAACACAAATAAAGCTCTCAGGTGTAACGACATTTGCCAAGGTTTGAGCAAGCAAGCTTAAAGACATCCTAGAGCTCTAATACATGAGGGGCACGGCCCCCACACAGTACATGAAAATTGCCTGCCTACATACATATATACACACACACATACAGACACAGAGGAAAGAGGGTTCAGCCTGTTTGTGGTCACTTTGAGGTGTGCTGATGGCAATTTGCATCGGGGTTTCTTAACAACGTTCTCAAATACAACAGAACAGTTGTTTTGAAATGTCAGACAACACTTATCCGACTTGTCCTGCACGGTCCCCTCTTCTGTCCAGGGAGTAGCAGCCGTCTGGCTGATGCTCTGGGTTGTTTTCCTCCTGGCTGCATTTCTCCATTTAGCTGCCAGCATTTTTGTTCTTTGATCGCTGGGTTTTTAAGCTGGTACCCACTGCTAATGATAATGGCTACTGAGGTCTATTACAGAGCAGTGTAATACTGACAGTTTACATCCCAGAATGGGGAAAAAACCACGAGGGTTGGATCACAGAGAGGCAGAATGTGTGGGTATGGATTTCGCTCCAGGATCAGCTGTGCCTTCCTTGACTAATTAATCTGCAAGATTTGAACAGTCGGTAGAATGAAAAAAATGGGTCAGCTTGGCAGCATGGGACTTAAATAAATAAAAATGAGGCAATGGCTTAGACTATGTCTGTGCTTTGTCCAGGTTTGAAGCCAACACAGTATAAAATATAGTCTTATAAAATGAGATGAATTGATGACAAATTGTATGAGGGTGAACCCTGCAAGGCAACTTGTTCTATGCCCAGGAAAGGCAGTGACCTTCAGAAAGTACCTTTACTGAAGGCCCGACCATTAGGATGCAGAGATGGACAATGCACTTAATGCATGAATTTAAATAGGGAAGGGTGACACAAAGAGATAAAGGCAAATTTAGTCTATATAGCCATAGTTTTACTTTGATTTAAAATGTATATTGTATGAGTGGGGTTTTTTCCAAAGTTTTGGAAGGCCGGGCAACCCCAAAGAAGGAAGCCCAGAATCCCATTGTGTGTCAGTACTTGTTTTGTTTATTCAGTTTGTGGAGGCAGAGTTGGAGGACTGACCACCATGGTGAATGTTGTCATTCCTTGCTGCAAAATGAGCTGGTGTCTGACTGGGGTAAAGCCAACTGCTCACCACTGGGACATGGATCAGTGCTCAGTCATGGGAAGCAAATTAACTTTGTGCACTTCTAAAAACCAGTTTTCAATGCCTTTGGTGTAAAAGATGTTAAAGAGAGGAATTAAGTGGTTTTGGGACCAGAACATGATTCCTCTGTGCAGCTTCTCTGACATCCTTACACTTACATAAAGATCAACTTCTCCAATCCCACAAAAAGCTAGAAACTCAAAAGATGGAGGCAGGAGACCCCCATCCTTCATTCAAATGCCACTAAAATCAGCTCACAGATAAAAGCAGCCAGACTTCTATGCCAAGAGCAAGTGCATGCAAGTCTTGTTTTTACAGGAACATGAGGGTAGGCAGCTGAACACACCTTGTGACAAACTGGACCTAATTCTATCCAGATTCAGAGTAGGCAGGCCACTTCTCCCACAAAGGGAAGCTGCAGTCCACACTGAGTCAGTCAGGGGATGGCAGTCATGTTCCCCTCTAGGCACCAAGTTCTACCTCTCTCAAATACAGCACTGATTTAATCTAAGGAGGTTTACAGAAAATAACTTGTTCTCTCCTTTCTTCACAGAGTGTCTCTTTCCCACTTGCTCTGCCCACTCCCATCCTACCCTTAGATCACGAGCAGACTTCACTTGCTCCATTACTGATTTTCACTTGGGAGAAATCTTGCTTTGAACAAGGTACCAAGGAGTAAGAACATTTTAAAAGGATGACTGAGCAGGACAACATTGCAACACAAATTCTGGCCCCCAGTCATGCACACAAACAACTGAGCCACCTGCCAACATTTAAAGCAAATGTGTAGAACAAATTTCTTTTTTAATTTACTGACCAATTTCCCTCCTCCTCCACAAAGGGAACACTGTCCTCCACCCCTCCCCTCTTTGGGCAGCTCAATCCCATCCTCTGCCCAGGATTTTATTCTGGTTTTGTAATTGTTGTCTGTTATAGAAACTACTTACAGCTACAGAAGACAAACGACAGGCAAGAACCACAGAATTTGTCCAAAAGCATTACATGGTATATATTTCATCCTGTAACTTAACCAGGCAGCCACAATAAAAGCCCCAGACATCTCTCCTTGTCCAGAAGCAATTCAGGCCCTGGGGAATGATCTTGAATAGTGGTTAATGTGGGTGATGCCATCTCTAACGCAACAAGGTCAAAATATGTAATTAGCATTTTTCTCTCAGGGTTTCTCTTGCTGTGGTGCTCACTCTGCTGCCTTTCCCGCCTGCAGGGCAGATCAGGAACCAGCTCCAGTGCAGACAATACAACAGCCCAGCAGAAATCAGTTTCCAAGGGTAGCCAGCACTCACTGGTGCCAACTCAAATGTTACAATGAAAGCTCAACTCAGCCATCCAAGAGGTTCCCTTCATACTGGCTATTATCAGATCAGAATGTACAGCAAGCAGCAAAGGCAGAAGCTAAGAGTGGAGTGTGTGGACTGGGTGAAGGGGACCTCACGAGAGCCACCAGCATTCCAGGAGCACAGCAGTGAACTGTCACTGGGATCTTGGCAATTTGAACAAACATTTAAAAGGTTGTCATGAGGAGGAGGGCATTTGCTGCAGGTTCTATGGGCCAATGCCTCTATTAAAAGCACCACCCTCCTCTCTGCACACCCTGGCAGCTGTCAGTCAGTTATGTATTCCATGGGCATCTCTGAAGGATGGACACCAAGTGGAGGGTGCTGGGGAGACAACTGAAGTTCATGGCATGGTCTAGATTTGTTCTTCACAGCCTGCCATTACCTTAGGTAGGCTCACATCCTCCTCTCCCAGCCTGTATGTTTTAGTGCTGCCCTTCCATCTCATCTGTATCCCTCTCCATGGGATCAGCCTGCTGGGGGCTGTTGTTGTCCCTTCCTGGGCAGGAGGGGAGCAGTTGGGAGGAGGAGGAGATCACTGCCAGTGGCACAAGAACCTGTAATGCATCAACACAAACCTTCCACATTGGAGCCCGAAGCAAAGAGCACATCTCAATTCTGTCTCACAGAAAACACCATAACCTGTGATGATTCCTTGATTCATCTGTCTCTTCCCTGTTTCTCTCTATGGCAGTTTTCTTCTCTTTATCTCTATCTGAAAACCACAGCACACTTGAAATCTGTCAAATGCTTTCCATTTGTATCCAGAAATCTCAGTATTAATAATACATTTTTACCCTATTATTTCTAGTTTCAGTGAAACTTCACAGCAAGCTGACAATTTCTGCCTTATAAACACTTCCAAGACACAATTTCATTAAGTCTGGATGGTACCTAAAGCAGCAACAGAACTGCCACTCAGTTCCATGAATCTCTGCTTTGAGGAGGGATGCTCATATCCTTCTTGTGGTACGTGGGGTTTGCTGTCATCATTTCAAGTAAATGAAAGGTGCACATTTCAAAGCCCAACTAGGGGGAAAGTCCAGCTGTCCTCTGCTCTGAGAGGTGAGGAAAGGAAAGCAAAGATCACCTGTTCTCCATATAACAAGACAATAAAACAGGATAATACCATCTGAAGAGCCATGCAAGAAATCCATTCTTCCTTCCTTTCCAGCCATCTAAATGGGAACACAAAGCAGTGAGAACCAGCAGATAAACCTGCAGGACACAGGAAGGGAGACATGACATGACAGGAGAGCCTCCATAGTTAGTACATGGCTAATGAGGTGACTGATTAGGCATCACAGCCCAAATAATGCTGGGACCCTGCAGAGGGCACAGGAAACAGCTTCCATGACACAACACCAAGGAATCATGAAAAGTGAGCGTCACTCTGGAAGGCTGGTTAAGATTGAATTCAATGTTCAAAAGATTACCATTCCTTTTCAAGGTGGTTTCTTTTTTCCTTCCTGCTCTTTGACAAAGCACCTCGATCTCCACAATCTGGGCCTCTCTCTTCTGCAAATCACAGCAATCCAATTTCTGCCCATGTCCACATCTTTCCTCTGGCTCCCCTCTAGCTCTCTAAGGCCTCTGCAGTCCTGCTCAACGTGGAGGCAGAAATCTCAACCCCTTCTCCTCCTCACCTTCCAGAGCATTATCTCTGCTATATACTCATTATCTCTGATAATACTACTACTTGGGTTATGTGATCTGTGTTTACTCTCTTTGTTCCTGGCATCGTTTCCTTGGCTGCTCCTGCACTGACAGAGTTCTCACTTCCACCTGCACACGCTGCGTTCCCCTTTCCTCGAGTTCACCTGAATCCCTCCCATACCACACACTTGGAGCTGCCCAAACACCCCCCGGCCCCTCAGACGTGTGATCCATGACTCACAATCCAAGTCAGCATTTAAGCTGCTTTCCCAAACCCAAATCCAAATCATCTGACCAAGCTGCAGAGCACAAACACAATCCACCTCAAAAACCGAGTTGTGTGACCAGGCATCATTCACTGAAGGAAATTTCTCCCTTGTTCCTTTGGAATACAGTAGAATTTCCAGACAGTCTCAGTGCTACAAAAATTTGCCCTACCACCTCAGCTCTCCTGTTGTAGAAATGCTGCTCTTAGTAAGATTTATTACTTCTGGTGTCCCAGGTGAAAGTTACATACAGTATGGAACAATTTAATAGCAATAATAGTAGACAAGATACACAAATTAACCTGGTGCTGACACTAGAACTAAAAAAGACAAAGGCAATAGTTGTTGGCAGCCACATCTGGCATTGAAACACGCACCAAGCACAGCTGGAGTTGCTCATTTAATAAGAATTTAATATGAGGTGAGAAATCCCCATCATGTGACAGAGGTGTGCAGCCAGGGCAGATGCAGCTGCCAAGTGGATTTTGGTGCAGCCCAGTGCCACAGCCCAGCAACAACAGGGGATGCACAGAAACAGAAGACAGAGCAATGGGGATTCCTAAACAACTGGAATATGGATGACTGTGGGGATACCAGCAGAGCTAGAAAGCTGTATTCTAGAACCATTATTTCATCACTGAACACAGGGGGCCTAATTTTGTTCTCAACTACTGTGATATAAAAAGTTACAGTGGAATCAGAGTAATCCCACTGCAAGCAAAAAGCATTAATAACAGAATCAGATTTGTACTACCTATGAATCAATGGGAACAGCATCTGCTGTGCTGCTCTGACTTATTTTCCTTCAAGGTTTGTGGCAGCCCCTACTCTTACAATGGGAGGTACAGCAAACAATCACTTGCACTGGTAGTAAATGATACCCTCAAGCAGGTGCTGCAGAAAACCTTATGAATAGCTGTCTCAGGGCTGCTCAAACAGCAAACAGATACTGTACTTTAAAAAGAAGAAAAATTAAAAAGCCACACAAAATAGCCTTGTTTAGACATCTCCTAACAATAACAGTAGCCTTGTTTAGACATTGACAATTACCAATCAAAATTACATGAAGGTGATGCTCATTGTTTTCTCTATTTGAGGTTTTAAATAACATCATCCATTATTAAATAAGCAAAGATGTTTACTGAATTGCTCAAGTTTCTTTACAACTTGGACCCACTGACAAAATTTTGGACTGAACTTATCACCAGGTCAGAAGCATGAGGCCCTTGCTTGTTCCCACCATATCCTACCACAAGCTAGAGATACTTCCTTTTACAGTGTAGTCTTTGAAGAAAATGTCACCAAAAACTTTTAACTGCCTAACTGTCTATTTTTTCTCCCCTAAATCATCTGTCATTATTTCTCTATTCTAGCAAAGTACAATTCCTTTTAAGGAGCCAGAAACTGTGGGACTCTGTCTCCAGGTTCAAATCACATTTATCAGATTTAATGTGTAGATAGAGATAGACTAAAATAGTATTAGAGTTTGCAAGAAACGGCTTCTATTGTCAATTCTGACAATATCAAAATTTTGAGTGCTTGACTATGCCTTCAACATTCTTTTAATAGAAATCCTTGAAGATTATTCTCAGGTTTTGGAAAGAAAAGAAGAAATTGGAGAGAAAAATTACAGTGCCAGGATGGAAGCTAAACATGAATCTACAGAGATTTGCACAAAGCTTCATGCCCAGCCGAATTTAATGGGGCTTTTAAAAGCACATCCTCAACACAAAGGCAAAGCCATGACAGATTTCAAGCTTTTAATGACTCAAGTTCTTCAGTGAAAACCAAATACACACACATAAGTGAGACTATTTTCCTTAAGTCTCTCTCATAAATAGCTTATCTTTTGCTTTATCAACAAAACCTGCCTGAAGCAAAGGCAGAGGATATTTGGGTTCAGATAGCTAAACCAGGGTAACAGAAAGCAGGGTCTTAAAAGTGGAGGTTTTGAACAGTGTTCACCACATGTAGCTTTGCCACCTCCATTTTACTCCCAATACAATTCCTGTGCAGTGATACAGACTCCAACACCCCAAAAGGGAAGGAGAATGTGTCTTTGTTAAACAATCCACAAAAAAGAAAGAATAAATTGAAAGGTTAAGTGTTGCTATACATTTTGTGAATTTCAGCTGCAAACTGTGGTGAACTAGAATAGAATATCCAGCTCCCCTCACTCCCCACTCATTCCCTCCCATGAGGACATGCAGGATGGATGCAGACTGTAGGTAAAAACTCCAGCTTACACAGGCAGCTGTGCATTTCAGGAGCTTCTGTAAATATCCAGAAGAAACTACACAGACAACACCTGCACAGAGCATGCACCACTGAGGAAAAGCCTCTATTCCTGGGAAAATGGGTGTATCAACATTGCAAATGCTTGCACTCCTTTATCTCAGGCTCCAAAGCACCACTCCTAAACACCACCTCTCCTCTCACCTTAACCTACTCAATCAGCATGTTCAGTGCAGTGGTGGATGATGGATTCATTTTCACAACCTACAGTCCATCAAACACTGTTATCAGAGATCCCACATAAATTCATGCAGTGAAGGGTACAGTCTGGCATTACACAATGATATTTTCTCTAGTGCTGTTTCTTTAAAAAGCAAAAATACCCACGAATCCCCCAAACACCCTGTCATTGTGATGACCCACTTACAGCACTGCTCCAGAGGACCTGCAGCAGCCCCAGGGAGTGCTGTGGGCTGAGCTCTGGGGTTACCACATCGGTGGGGACCTGCAAGGACAGGACCTTCTCAAAGTAACTTTCCCACTTGTGAAAATGTAACATTTAATTTGTCCATAAATCGATTCACCTCCGGTGTATTTCATACATAGAGAATATCCATTACCTAAAGTCCTAAACAACATCTTCTGAATTACGGGAAATGAACCCCCACAATCACATCTAAAGCAATCAAAACTAAAAACCATCAGAACCGTGTCTTTCCACCCTCCCCCTTCCAATTTAGTTAGTGTCAAAAGAGTAATGAGTAATCAGGAAAATTCCTGTTAGGCTTATCTCTCAGTCCAGTGGGATCTCTAAATCCTTCATCAGCATTCACAATGAAAAATAAGATAACACCCACACGTGTTTAGCCCAGGCTAGACGTAGTCTGATACGCATTTGCTGAGTGACTGGAATTCACACTGTGCAGGAACCCAGCTTTCCAGGATCTTCCTGCACCGTCACTGTGCTCCAATCTGTGTGGAAGCAACAGCATCCAAAGAAGCAACAGCATCTCACGGTTTCCAGAGCCCTTCAGTGACCCTTTTTATAAACTGCATTTCAACCACTGGTGTATGATCCCTGCTCTCTTCAAGATAAATGTGTTAATGGTCTATAACCTGAGAAATGAACTGCCAGGGCCACGGGGACTTTATAATTATATTTGTACTCTGGAAAAACCCTTGTGCCTCTTAAGCTCGTGTAATTCTGTAGCTTTTGCAGGCGTCACTGCTTTTCCTGGGAGGGATCTTGGCAGCACTGCAGCAAGGGGACCCAGTGCTGACATCGCTGCCTCTGTACCCCAGGCTCAGCTGAGTCATCCCCACTCTGCAGAGCCTTGCTCTGAGCCTCCCATGTGGCCATGGATCCCAATTTGTTCTGCAGCCTGGAATTCCCACCCTCAGTGCCCTGGGTGGATGAAATTTTGCGACCTCCTGACTCTGAGTGGGTGAGTTTACCATTACTGCTGCCACCAACAGAGCTGAGTGTGCAAAGCCCTCCACAAAGCAGAAGACAGGCTTGGAGAAAATCAAAATTCACTGGGCTGGATCCTCCAGCATCACATGGCAAGAGCTGCTTCACATCTTTTTTTCCTCTACAGTGGGAAGGGCAGAATGGTCACAATGCCAAAGGATCAGCAGCTTTCCCCATCACACCCCATCCACATGGTGGAGCAGCCCCTGCGTGGATATTGCCACCAGGAGCAATCCTTTGCTCTCTTCATCCTTTGCAGAATCAACTGCTCCAGCAGAGAGACCACACAGCACATCCCATGTGAACCAAAACACAACTTTAGTTTACTATTTTATGCAGCTCTAGATCAGAACTGCATAATTAGCTGCCAGCAGTCAATAACTAACCAAATGAGAGAGTGAAAATAATAAAGAAAAAACTAACAACATAAACCAACCCAAAATTATTAAGAAAAATGGCAGAATTTATTTGCATGATAAATATTTACGGGAAAAGGTAAAAACAGCAGAGGAACTTAAATACTTTGGAAGCTCATCACTTGGTCACCTAGTCAAAGATTTTCCACTAGACTCAAGAAAGCACTGGAAAATCTGGAGAAACCACAAACTTCAGGAAATTCTGCAAAGACTAAATCTTCTGTTAGAGCAGCGCAAAAATAAAAGAGCTCGTTCATCTAACATAAATCCCAGGGTTAACCAGAACCACAGCAGAGTGAAAGGGTTCACAGAGGAGGAATTCTCTTCTGGACACAAACTGGCTTCAAAAAAGCAAGATGGAAAATTTTTCTGTAGCAGCCTGTGCGTATTACTGCAAGGGCAAAAAGAAATATGTTATGCACAAACATATCCAGCACTGGCTACTGCTGGAGGCAGAATGTCAGCCACAAAGGGCCAATAGACTGATCCCACATGACAATCCTGTATTTCTGTGTATTTAACCATATAATTAAAACCTGCTGCTGCTACACATACTAATCAGATGGACAGCATTTCTTTCAGGAGTCAGCACCCCTTGACTGGCAGTGTGGCAGCACCAGGTGCCTGCAGCAGCCAGGCAGAGGCTTTGCTGTTTGGAAATGTCAGCACTGGTTATGAGAACACCCTGGGAGGGCTGGATTGGGGGTTAACAGGAATCTCCCCTTAACTGCATAAGTGTCATTAAAATCACCAAAGATTGGGTTCCTCCAAGCATAAGAGACACTGCCTGTAACCACCTTGAAAAGAACCAGTGGCAAAGCCAGGTCCCAGGACCATCCACTGGGGCCTCAGCAGAGGATGCTCAACTCTTAAGTCTGAGACATCTAATGGCTACTCATGTTTATCAGCAGCCCTCCCAGTTCCCCAGAAGAGACAAAAGACACTCCCACATAAGAAATAGAGTGATAAACCATACAAGAGCAGTGTTGTTTGGATTCAGAACAACACAAGCATCAAAGGCTCAGGGAAATGTCACCACTCTTGCACACAGAGAAGCTCACAAGGCATCAATAAAGAGTTAAACTGCCCCCACACATTTACACATCAGTCTGTGCTTTAACCTAATTGCTTTCTGCATACATAAACTGAGAGGAAAAACTGTTTATGTCAGACCTCAGATCATCACAGCAACACACTGATCACCACAAACCCTCAGGCCTGAGCTGGGCTGGCTGCTCTGCAGGTAGGGCAGCTCCACGTACAGTACAACCTTTGGTCATCAGCTGTAGCACAGCTCCCTCGCTCTCCTAATCCCTGTCACTCAGCTGCCTTCAGGAAAGCAAGGCCTGTAATCACCCCACTGCCTTTTAACTGAGAAGACAGCATTAGATTTCATCAGCCATTTCCCTGTCACACTGCATTGTCCGCACGGGATAATGAGCCCAGAGGCTGCGCCGCCCCGCCCCTCTGGTTGATAGGGAACAGATTCCTGGGTGGCACAGGGTGCCAGCGGCCTGGCTGGGGCACAGGGACACCCTGCACACACTTGTACAGACAGGCACACCGTGCCAGCGGCCTGGCTGGGGCACAGGGACACCCTGCACACACTTGTACAGACAGGCACACCGTGCCAGCAGCCTGGCTGGGGCACGGGGACACCCTGCACACACTTGTACAGAGAGGCACACGGTGCCAGCAGCCTGGCTGGGGCACAGGGACACCCTGCACACACTTGTACAGACAGGCACACCGTGCCAGCAGCCTGGCTGGGGCACAGGGACACCCTGCACACACTTGTACAGAGAGGCACACCTGGCTCTCTGCTCGGCTGCAGATCGGAACCACCCC
>VZRZ01002239.1:466263-516259 GCA_013398175.1 Climacteris rufus | reverse complement strand
TGGCTGGGGCACGGGGACACCCTGCACACACTTGTACAGACAGGCACACGGTGCCAGCAGCATGGCTGGGGCACGGGGACACCCTGCACACACTTGTACAGACAGGCACACCGTGCCAGCAGCCTGGCTGGGGCACAGGCACACCCTGCACACACTTGTACAGACAGGCACACGGTGCCAGCGGCCTGGCTGGGGCACGGGGACACCCTGCACACACTTGTACAGACAGGCACACCGTGCCAGCAGCCTGGCTGGGGCACAGGGACACCCTGCACACACTTGTACAGAGAGGCACACCTGGCTCTCTGCTCGGCTGCAGATCGGAACTGAGGCCTGGGCTCGAGTTTGCACAGATTTCACAACAGAGACCCTCATGGAAACAAAGAGAGAACTCTTCTTTGAGGGTTTCTCTGGCTGAATAAACAAAACAAATCAATAATGATAAAAGTATTACTTGAGGAAAAAAACTTGTTGTGTTTTGTAGAAACTTCTGGGTATCTGTAAGGGAAGTGATTTTAGGTTGTAACTTATCTGACCACATCTTACAGTTTTTGCTTCTTTTTAGTTATTACAAAATTGTGTTGTTTATACTCAGCACTCATTTTCACATTCCTAAGACATACTAATAGCTGAGCCATAGCACTGCAGCGAAGTGTTAACTGAATTTTTCCAGCACTTCTCTTCACCTTTCCACTCTCCACTGACAAAAAAATCTCTTCCAGCTGAGTTCAGCAAACCTGCATATCTGAGTGAAGGCAGCAGGACCTCACACTGAGTCACAGCCAGTTTAGGCACAAACAGTTCCAAAGCAAAACTAAAAACAAACAAACAAAGCCAACAACAAAATCTGGGATGCTTATTTAAAGCTACAAACTGTTGATCTAAAAAGTTGGTGCTGACTAGGGAGAAAACAGAGTCGGAACATTTTGAATTTGTGAAATCTCTGCAAAATTTACCAGTGGGAAATACCAAACTAAGCTATGCACAATCAAGGTGCTAATAAATACCAGTCAGTGGTATTCAAGGTCAGTGACACTTGGATAAATCCAGTCTAAATTTACAGTGGCATGTCTAGGAAAGCTCTGTCCTTACAAATCTATCCAACAGCCAGCAGGAAGAATTTTAACTGCAGAGAACACAAGTCAAGGAAGACCCATCCACCTACACACTGTACCCCTCCTGCCTGTGCTGCCTGGATGCAGTTTAAGTGGGCAGCATCATTCACAAAGAGCAGTCCCCCGCTGTCTGCACTGAAACATAATATTGCAATTATTTAATCCTACATTATGTCATCCTGAGCTCCCTGCCTACACACAGCTTCCAGAAAGCAACTCACATATAAACCACACAGCAACTACTAGTCCATACATTATGTAAGCAATAATCTGGAGAGCAGGGGAGGGGGAGAAAAAAAAAGGAACAAATCCATAGCATTAGTAGGCTGGCTAAGTGCCCCATTTCCAATGAATGTCAAATTGCTGGTTACCTGAACAGCACAGGGATTACAGATTTCACCCATGCTGACAGATGGCATTTTGCAGTTTTGATCCATGACACATTTAAAGGAATACATTCATGAGAAAGAGTAAAGGATCTGAGACAGGAAAACACGGACTGCATTAAGCATGCAAGAATCAAGCATGCAAGGTTTTGCTCTGCTGTCACACCAGGATTGATCCCATTAACTTCCATGGGGACAGGCCCGATTTACTCAATTGTAAACAATCAAAATGAGGCCTGTGGCTCGAGTCCAACAGAGCAATTCATTTCCAGCACTGCAGGCTCCCCAGGCTCCACCAGGGCCCGGGGATTTGCCAGGGAGAGCCACGATGTGCTCGGGGAGGCAGCTCCCACATCCCCCTGGCTAATCCTGCTTGCACTTCATCCAGGTGCTCAGCAGTACTGTAGGATGAACAAGGTACCTTTACTTAGCACGTGGAAGCACTTAACCAGCACAGGGCCCAAGCTGTGCCCCTCTCTGCTTAAACAGATATAACCCCCCTGAGCAGCAGCATAAACGTGACACGGTCTCTCAGTGTGCCCTAGGCAGGCAGGTGTCACCCTGAGAGCTCCTCCTGGGCAGAGCTGAGTGTGCAAGATACAGCATCACTAAGGGAAAGATAAAATACATCAAAGTGTGCTACAGAACATCACAGCCTTACATGACAAGGAAAATTTCCAGGGTTCCTGTTTGAAATCTAAACAAAATACACCTTTATTTGCTCTTAATTTCAGTGTCTCTCCTTCTTCTGTATTCTCAAAGGCTGTGAGAAAGCTACAGGCTACAAACTCTCTGCTCTCATGCCCACATTTCACTTACTGGCTTTTGCAATAGTTTGAAATTTTGTCAATTTTCATAGTTTTATATAAGCCACAGTGATCAATCATGAAGTACAGGATATGAAGCGAAATGCAATAAACATTATTGCTTGACAGCTGCCTGGTGACCCATGTGGGACCAGCTGATGGCACTACTCCAGGATCTAATAGAGAAACTTATACCTTCAGATTAACATTAATTGGCAACCTTAGGGCAGCACAAGCAAAGAGGCCAAGGACCAAACAGGCCACAAAAATTCAGCAAACCACTTCTCCCTCAGCTGAGGGGAGGCAGGCAGCCTGCAAAGCAGAAACTTCTTTGTTATTCCCAGGCACAGACAGTACCCTGACAGGTCTCTGCAGAGGGTGACAGATGATTTCATAGACAATGAAGATTTAAACAAAACAAATAATAAAATAAAAGACAGAGAGAGCAGATTGCCTCTGATGTGACCAGAGACATCCTTTGAGGATGCTAATGGAGTAGAGCATTGATTATAAAGCTTGCCTTTTTTGAAGCACACACAGTAAAGAACAAGTGCTTGAATCAAACATGAGCATGCATAAAGATCCCCTTCCCTGGAAGACAGCTTTAGACTCTGAAATTTTGGCAACCAAATGTGCAAAACATTAAAATATTTATCAAACAATTTTGGTCCAAAGACCCATGCACAGACTGAACTGTTTTGACATGGACAAACCAGGGAGCTCTTGGTACATTAGAAAATATCAGCTCCTCAGATTGGACTCTTCGTGTTAAAACGAAATATTTTAGTTCTTCTCACTGACAGGATTCGTTGTGAACGCAGCTGTTAGGAAGCTAATCCCACCAGTGACTTCTCCTTCCCTGTTTATTTGGAGTTAGGAGGAGGCTTTTGTTTGGTTTCTCCTCAGAAAATTCTGGCAACTTCCTCCTCTGGTCAGGAGGCAGCAAAGTAATACGTGGTCTTGTGCCTCAACACCTGGGCATCCCATGGGATTCTCAAACAGGTCCCATGTGACAACCTGCCACTCTCCCACAAACACAAACAATAGGCTGGTTATTAAGATGTTAACTTGTTTTTAAAAAAAGTTTCAGGCTTGGTTAAGCTCTCAGGATCCAGGTCACAGGAAAACTGTCTGTCACACATTTCCCAGCTTCTGACATGTCAGCATTTAACTGCTCCCAGCAGGAGCCTGCTTGCACCTGCTGCTTCCCCCTCTCCCCTTGCCCCCCTCGCCCTCCCAGAGACAGTGACAGCTTTGGCACTGACACAGAAGCACAAGGCACCTTTTCCTTGGAGCCAGTGCTGTGCCACTGCAGTTAGCAATAGAATCACTGAGAGGGTTCACACTTCCCACATGAAGGTGGAACTATGAATTCTGCCATATGACTCACTGTGTTTTAGACTGGACATGTTTACACAGAGCAGGGCAGAGGTGGATGGGAGGCACCGTCCCCTCCACCCCTTCGCCTGCTCCGCTCGCTCCTGACACGGACACACAAGGGAAATGGGTGGCACAAAACTCAAGTGTTGAATGCAGCACAAGTTTAGCCCAAGGCTTGCCACTGACTCACAGGACATTCAGATGGTCCATGATGTTTTCAGGCTGGAAACAGAGGATGGGATATAAGGGGAGTTTGGGCTCAATGAAGGGAAGTTGCATTAGCCAGCAGTTTCTAAGTATAATAAATAGTCTGGGGGAAAAGGCTTCAGCAACCATCGAGCTGCACAAGCAACACCATCTCAGTCACCACCTCACTGTGTCTTGACCTTGTTGGGACCCCACTATGTGGGTACAAAGCTGCAACAGAGGCAACTAAAAGCACAAAACATGCACCAGTGTGAAAGTCATCTTCGTTACCCAAGGAGTCAGGCTATGCAAGTCAATTCAGTTAATAAAAACAAAATGCTGGCCAAGAATCATTCTCCAAAACCTACTTTGCATGAACTGTGTATCACTAGCCAATTAATTTAGGAGATGGAGTACACTTTGCAAAGACACCAGTCCCACAGGTAATGATGCTTGTACCAAGAGATCCACAGGGGACATGGGGGAAGGAAAGGGGTTAGCAAGAGTTGCCAGGCTGCTGTTCAAGGAAGAAGCTTTGATCTAAGACAGAAGGAAAAAAAAATTAAGCATCCTTTAGACCACATCAGCATGGTTTATTTATCAAGCTAGAACCTATTACAACCTTTGAAGTTCCCTGGCCTATGTCAACTGTTTATTTATGATTCCATAATTGAGTTATGTCAGGAGTGCCAGCCCGGGAATTAGACTGCTTCCTAAGGGAGAGCGAACAAGAGCCTGTTTTAACTCCATGGTGCTGCAATGTGTGCTGTCAGGATGCACTGGTTTCTGTTCCAAACTGGGCTGCACTTCCCTAAGGGCTGAAACATGTTGAGTGCTCCATGACAATGACACTAATAACTCGATTGAGGGAGGGGAAGGCTGCCACTGCACAAAGCAGCATCTGCCAGCTGCGCTGCATCACAACTGCCCGTCCCACCCGTGCTATCAGGAGCATATGGAGCTGATGCTGCTGCTCAGGGGTGGGACTGAGCTCCACCACAGCCATGAGACTAAGCAGTGGCAGTCACAAGTGAAATATTATGAATGTAGAAAAAAAAAAAAAAAAAGCCAGGATTTTTCCCTTACCATACTCCAGCCATTCAGCCATTCAGGGAAAACAAAGAAACAAAAAACTCCCCAACCCATAGAACAAAACCAAACTCCCTCACACTCCACGCACAGCAAAACCCAAATGAACTGAACCCACAGAAGATTTCTTTCTATGGATGATCTGTCTCCACCAGTGCCAGGCAGCTCCCTACAATACATCACATTTCACATTCCAGCTTCTGGTTGAATATTTTTGAAGTATGCCACTTCCATAGATTTTATTTCCTAACTTCTGTTAGCTTTCTTCTTGGCAATATATTATGTACCATAACTCAGTCATTAACAATCTAATGCTCTTTCCCACTTAGGGAGCAGTCTTTATAGCACTACACCCACCTCCACTCACCTCACAACATGGACATTTCTATTCCTCCCAATCTGCCTCTTCCTTCCCCCAGTTTTCATCTGCCTCCATTGCTTCCCTTTCTTCCATTTCGTACTTGGATCAAAAATCCAAATACAGAAAGCAAATATTCCACTGTGCAAAGCCCTTTTCCTTTCTCTCTTTATCATCCTCTGGAGATGCAGAGTATTATCAAAAGGCCCCACTTTTTATTTAGCTGGGGTTTTTCTTAAGTACTCTTTGACTTTTCCCTTTCCAGCAAGTTTTGCAGTCCTCAAAATATAGTATCCCATGGGTTTTAAAAGTCTAGGTATGTTTACTAGAGGTCATTATCAAGAAGGTACAAGGGATTCACAAACACCAGTGACTGTGCCCCATGGTGCTTCTGTGATGCAGAGGCACAGTGCATTTCATTTCTGAGGAAATGGGGCTCAGGGAACAAGGTGCCTGATCATTGTCTCACACACAGGAAGGAGCCCAAGTCTGTAGTCTGAACATTTAAAAAGAACATGAAAAACAAACAAACAAAAAGAACACCAAAAACCAGCCAAAAAAAAAAAGGCACAAATAAATGAAAAAAAAACCCCACAGTAATTTTCTCACAAACACTTTGAGTTCACTAATGAGAAACATCATTTAAAATACCTGAACTCTACCTAAATCCACAACACTTACTAATTTTAACCAGTTTTCTCTTTAAGTAAGAAGATGATTTCTGCTCCACCCGAGCCCCATTTCCAAGGCCCAGCACAGCCAGGGCACTCAGAGTCCCTGGGTATGACCAGTGTGGGTACCAGAGAGGAAAGCTGAACATGTTACTTGCAGCTCTTTTAATTGTGTCTCATTCAGGCTTCAAAGTCCACATCAGCTGCCAAATGCAATTTCTTCTGGCCTTTGAAGTACTTACATCCTAACTTCAAAAATCTCTCTGCCACAGTCCCTCCTTGTCAAATCACAGCTGCCCAGCAACAAATGTCATTGACCCAGCCCTCCCTCTACTGCTGCAGGTGGCATGGCTTCACACCATGGTTTTAACTATGGCCCCTAAAATCTCATCACGTAGATTTTCAATTATTTCAAATGTTTTTAATTCATGGGGGTTTTTTTCCCCAATACCTTTTAAAACCATACATTTCACTACATTGGCACTTTTCTAATTTATCCTTCATTTAAAAACAACTCCATCTTCAGTCTTTCCTTCTGTACAGGAGGAAGCTGATAGAATTAAAGAGCCCTCAGTCCTCTCAGCCAATTTAAGAGTATATTTGATGAGCACTAGCATGTCCAAACCCAGTGTAACGCTTTGAGCTTGAGACATTCTGATATTCTAGAGTGTAACCTTGAGTCCCACAGCCCTGGGCAGCCTAAACCTCATGGATTTTGTGCTCCAGTATTCATCACCTCCTTTCTTCATTTATCTTTGGCACTAGAAATGTATTTGAGAAAACTGCCTTTTTCTTAATCATCTGGATGACATTCCATTATTTATTTCCACAAGCAATTGAGGGAAGTCCCACCAAACCACCTCTCCCTTTCCAGACACGTCTGAGCACTGAAAGAGCGAATGGTTCTTCTTCTGTGATACCGAGTGCTCAGAAATGGCTCTGCTCTCTGGGGCAGTCTTGCACAGTAGAAATGGTGATGAACCAGAATTCAATTATGTAATGAGAAATTGCTTTAATTAGTCAGTTAATTGACTCCTCGACTGCAATAAGTAAAATCACTTGTTTTTACAAGGCACAGTATTTTTTCCTAAGGGCTCCCAGCAATCAGCTCTGTCTCTCGCTTCCCCTCTACGTCACCTAGAACTAAAAAGGATCCAAGAGTGCTGGCATGCTGAAGGATCACACAATTGATTACTGTTTCAGAGCAGCCCCAAAAGAAATACATAAGAAGGGGACAGAGGTGCAGAATAGCACTAAGGTTATGAACCAGTTTTCCTCTGCTGGAAAGAAGCCCAAACTCAAAGCAGGTGAAATGCAAATGAATTGAGCTGCCTTAATGCTGACTTCTTTTTAATTTTGTCCAAAGTGTCCCAACTCAGAAAGACATGGATTTGTCAACACAAGTGAGATCCAAGATACAAGAGATACACAGGATCAAGAGAGCTGCTCAAATGTCAAAGAAGGGGCACAAACTGCCTTGGCAAATGTCCTTAAGACACAGTCTGGGGCCAGTTACACAATGATGCTGTTTCAGATACCTCAAAAATGAGCAGGAGAGATGATCCAGGTCACTTCTGCAGCACGCTGGACCCAGTGCCTAGTCTGGGACTAGGATATAACACATAGACCCAAAACAGATGGTAGAATTTAGCCAGAAAGCTGCCTCTTGTTTGCTGCAAATTTGGATTTGGCAACTCATTTAATAGGGATGTAAAATTCTCCTCTGAAACAGAGAAAAAGAGAACATGGCTTGTGGGTCAAGCAGTGCATTAGCACAAGGGAATTCCCTGATCTGGAACAGGAGGTACTGCTAATGCAATTAGTCACCAGACTTCACACAGCAATGACAACTAAGAAGAGAAAAGGGGTCAGACTGGAATGAACCATCAATCACTTTGTCCCAGGACTCTGCATCCTGGAGAGCTACAAGGGCTTATGAAGAATTTGTTGTAGCACAAAATCATCACCACCCTCATAGTTCCTAAAATCTTTCGCCTTTTTTCTCCTCTTGTCCTGTCCCATAAAGCTGCTGTGACAAGGTTCCCTGGTGTCTCACAACATGCTCCTCTGCCTGGATGTCCTACTCAACAGAGGATAAGGCTCTGTCCTTGGGGCTGCCTTGAGGGACAGCCCTCCCCTTCACTGAGAGAACTGCAGACAAGCCTTCACTCCACAGGGTTCTCTCACTGCTCCCATCTGTAAGATTCTCTCAGTGCTCCTGCTGTGCCAGTGACTTTCCATCTGGGAGGTGACCTTAGGCCTCATGCAATTCAACCACTTTCCCTCCTCTCCAGTCTTGCAGCAGGTCATCACCAGGAGGCAAATAAATAATCATAAATGAACTGTGCAAAAGGCAGGCTGGTGAGTTCTGTGACATTTTAAACATCTGTTTGATAGCAAGGGATGGAAACCTGGATGAGTAACAGCAGGGCACATTGCCTGGGTAGAGGGCTGAGTCTGACAGCACCTTTTAAACACTACACAAAACGTCTTACCTTGGTGAAAAGGAAGCAAAGAGAATCAGTGGTGTTGTGTCTTCACTGGTGATCACACAGGACTTGAACAGAAACTGCAACTGTTTATGTACAAACTCTTCTTGGAGGAAACCTTAGACATAGTCAACAGGGAACATCTGTATGTTTGATTAGGGCTGATATTTTAAACTAAAGACAAACACACTGTAATAACAATAAAATCAACACCAGTGTGGGAAGTAGGTCCCTGTTTTTGATGCAAGTATGCCAGGAATTACTTTGGCCCAGCATTCTGCACCTAAAGCAAGTGGAAGCATCACCAAAAGGATGCCCTTTGGGATATGAGCAGCAGCAGCTCCTGCTGGAGCCTGCAGAAAGCAATGCACTGTCTGGGCAAGTGGCAAACAGGGCAAGAATCCCAGGTGGGATCACAAGTCAGATGAAATTCAGCTACAGTAGGAGACTTTGTACCAGAGAATGGGGACACAAGCAGAGAAGTTTGAGACCCACTTTAGTAGGAAACTTCCACTGAAAAAACTAACATCATAGCTCAATTTAAAAAGCAAACTCCATCATCTCTTGAAATGTAATTCACTACAAAAAGCCTGAAGAACTGGGTTCCCAACAAAGCACTGGATTTTACACGAACCAGTCAGCTCAGGGAAGCACAAGTTGGAATGGATGGCACACCAAACCACACACTTGCAGGTCCTGCACAGACAGAGGAAACATACCCTGGATACAGAAGTGTCCAGAACCTGCCCAATAACCTCTCTCAGGCCTCTCTCTGAATGTCCCTAACACACCTGGCTGGCACCAAAGAACAAGAACCACCTTCATCCTGAGAGAATGCCCAATGCCCAAAATATATTACATAGCACTCAACTGACTAAACCAGGCTTAATTAGACATTTTATTAAAATATATGGCAGATCTTAGATATTTTTCCTTTTTGCCCAATGGCATTCCTTTGTTTAAAAAGAACACAATTTCCATGACAGAACTACAGTCATTACAGTTTTCCTTCAATTCAGAATATACTGTCAGGATCAATTCTGCGCTAAGTCACTCCTTAAACCTTTATAACACCAGATACTCAAGGATGGACTGCGGCAGCCTTTAAAAAAAGTACAGACATTGCCATAGATGAGTTAAAGACTGGAATAAATGTCATGTCTAAGGTGGTTACGTAGAAATTTAAAATAGGCAAAATTAAATTACCCGTGAGAAACACAGCCTCAAACTCTGACCTGAATTTGGTCAGAAAGTTTGCTTTGTCTAACTTACTCAAATCAAGAGTGCAAGACAGAAAGGCAGGAAGGTTGGGGTGATACACACGACAAAGCATGCAGGGTAACACACAGAAAGCTCTGTGCCAAAATGCAGAAGGTGAAATACTGTATATGCTGAGATCTAGAAGCAAGAGAAGGGTGTTTCTAAGAACCCCTGCAATAGCCTGGGAGACCAAAGCATCCCAAAAAAACCAGAGATTCAGTGATCGGTAAGAAATTAACAAAACCATTGCAATTTCACAGAAGTAATAAAGAATGGAAAAACAATCTGCAAATCTCAAATACAGTCAAATTTCTTCAGTAACAAATGTATGCGTCTATCAAACCAAGCCATAACCTACAAGAAAATAGCAGAGGCACTTCTGTGACAGAAAATCTATCATTAGATGATGAGAGCCTGAGAAATTGAGAAGTCACTCTGTGGTATGGCCAGCACGTGAAACAGGTCAGTCCTCACCACCCCAGTTGATAAAGCAGAGGTTATGGGACAGGCCGAGGTGTTTGAATATCCATGGCCCAAGGCCTCCGTGCTCCCTCGGTGTAACCCTGTGAGCCACCTGCAGGAGCACAGGGCTCTCCCCACAGCCGGGTGTCTCTGTGGGGTGCCCACAGGCAGCCCCCAGGCCTGGGCAGCCCCTCCTGGGGCTCAGCCACCCCTCCTGCCCGGCAGCAGGGCACACAGGCACACGGGCAGCAGGGCGCACAGGCACACGGGCAGCAGGGTGCACAGGCACACGGGCAGCAGGGTGCACAGGCACACAGGCAGCAGGGTGCACAGGCACACGGGCAGCAGGGTGCACAGGCGCGCGGGCAGCAGGGGGCACGGGCAGCAGGGCACACAGGCACACGGGCAGCAGGGCACACAGGCAGCAGGGCACACAGGCACACAGGCACACGGGCAGCAGGGCACACAGACAGCAGGGCACACAGACAGCAGGGCACACAGGCACAAGGGCAGCAGGGCACACGGGCAGCACAGAGGAGCGGGCGCGCAGGCAGAGGAAGGAGCGTGTGTCCGGCTCCGGGCGAGCGTTTCTGAAGGAGCAAAGCTGCAGGAGCACAGACGGCGCTTCCCAGGGCACAGCACAGCCCTCGTGTGGGAAGGGAGAGCTGACAGACAGCATTGTGTGTGCTGCACGGGGCCACATTCATGGAAACAAGGCAAGAGAAGCAGGCGACCCCTCCAGAGCCAGCAGAGCCGTCTGTTCATTTCCCTGTTTGTTTGCTCTTTCAGACTTAAACGCTTGAGCAGATTTACACAAGTAAGTGCACTCAAGAAGTGGGCAAACTGAATATGAACACAAGGCCAACTGGCTGCAGTGTCCAAGAAACAGAAAATGGTATTAATCCCCTGAACTGGAGACCAAAGCGCCGCCCGTGCCCCGTGGAGCTCCCCAGTGGGGTCCCCTGCACGGCCGGGAGGCTGCAGGGCAGGGCAGAGGGGGGCTGGTGGGGGGCTGCCCTCACCCAAAACTGCCCTTGCAAGTCTAAGGGATGGGCAGCTGTTGGCAGGAGCCTAAGGCAATTAGTAGACAAGGAAAATAACGTACTGGGAAGTACTTGAAACACTTGAAAGTTTACCAAAATAGCTCTCCCAAACACAAAAACTCTGCATTGCCACAAAAAGGTGCCTCCTCTAGAGCCAGCAGTCAACAGCCATCCCGCTGGGAACACTGCTCCTTGGGGTGTCCCTGTGCTACAGCAAATCCAACACTGTCTGAAGTGCAAACAGCACCATTTTAGACTTCTAAGCCATCAAAGTCAGGAACTAGTTTGCAACGAGAACATTGCCTTCATGGGTATTTGTGCATGTGCACATAAAAGAAGACAGAGAGTCCAGAAATGAAAATGAGATTTCAAAAATGCTGAAATCCTGCAGCTTGCATGTCCTTCCCTGTCTGTCAAACCCAGTTTCTTAGGAATATATTTACAATTCCTAGACAACTGCTCATCAAACCCTGTGCATGTTTTTGTGATTTTTGACAGTTAGAAGAGCATATATTTGTTCAAGTTTATTTTTATAGTGTTCAACACCACATACCAAAGACTGTAGTATGGAAACTAACAGCATTTTCTTCTACCCAGCTGTAACTTTTACCATGCCTCAAGCCTGCACAGGAGAATGGAGAGAGATACCTATTCATATCTGCACATCCTCAGCTTTCTTTATGCAGTTTTCACAACAGAGATACTAGTGAAACATGAGCTGTTCCTCAGAAATGAACCAGGTACAGCTTTCTCCTGGACCAATGAAGTTACATGATAGATTCTCATCACTGACAGAACAGTTGCTTGATATTCAATAATTCATGTAAAACTGAGTTGAACTAGAAGATAAAGCACCTGTACCTGTTACTCCCTTTAACCACAGACTTCTTCATAACCCACCAGCATCTTCAGAGCTGCCAGCAGCAGTGGAGATTTTGCCCATTGCTGTTCAATGACCTTTCCTTTTTGCACATCATGCTGTCCAGTGCCAATTTCAAGCGATACCAAGGTCCACTCCAACCTTGTCCCTATCATTTTCAGCAATCTGTGGCAGCAATGAGCCTTTCCCTCAGTGTAGTCAATGTGACTGTGTGTTCTACCTTTGCATTCTACAATCCACAAATTCTTATAACTTTCTGCTGTCATTGCTACAGGCATAATCTTGAATTATTTGTGTTGCCATAAATAGTACACACAGCATTATCTAGACAATGTGTTTTTAAACATATGTTGCAGTGTTAAGCACACAAAGAATTGTACTACCTTAGTTCTGCCCTCTTAGGTGTCCACATTCACCAGTGAACACAGGAATTTTATGAGGCAGATCAACACACATCATATAATTGATAAACATAATCCCAGAAGAGAAGAACATATCATTTCAAGCAGTATTCACAAGCACACAGAGCTCCTTGCATACGTTTTTGTTCCTTTGGCAGTAATATAGGCCAGCATTTTAGAAACATCCTACTAGTCTTATAAAACAACCCAACAAAAGGAAAATACAATTTTTATCTCAACAAAACCTGAAAAGAATTTGAGGGTTGGACTTTCTTGGTCTGCAGGCTTTCTTCCTGTGGGATTTCAAATGCCTGCCGCAAACAGAGGAAGAGGAAAAGGTCATTTGCACCCTTCTCAGAAACCACGGGAATCCTTTAAATTGGGTTGAAAAGCATTAGGCATTCAGAGCAGCAACTACTGCTGGGTTTGCCCACAGCACACTTGCCATGTTCTGCAGCCTTTTTGTCCAGCTGCCATGAGAGATTCTCCTCCCTGCTCTCAGTTCAGTAGCAGACAGCTCTCTGGAGGCCACTGCTTGTGACAGGCGGCACCAGGCAACCCAGAACCATCAGGTGTTTCACGCTGTCACTGCTGCTGCCTTCACACCTCTCTGCACTGTCCTGGCATAAACTTCCAGAAAATCCTAAGGCTGGGCTGCAATCAGACAGCAGACAATAACTCAGTCCCAGAAACGCAGCCGCAAGCAAGTTCCGTTAGGCCTTTAATAACTAAGGATATTTTATTTCTAAGAGTTCATTCCAGTTCTGGTCAAGAGTTGTACCAAATGCACAGTACCACAAACACAATTTTTCTAATACTCAAGGAACTTAACAAAGGAACATCACAATGTACAACTGAAGCTGCAGACACCCTGTCCCTCCTTTCCAACAGGGAGCATGCATGCTGTGCCCTTTCCCCAGCTCCCATCTTGCTGCGTCCCTCTCCTTGGATTTCTTTTAGGTTGCAGTCTCCTGACACAGCCAACTTCCATTCCTTCCATCTGCCACCACTGCAGGGTGATGGACCCCAAGAACTGAAACCAAGGGTGTTCTCCTAACTTTTCACTGAGCTGCACTTTATGTCTTCTCATGCTGCTCTTCTAAAATCATCCTTATCCCATTCCACTCAACTCAGCTCAGCCAAAACAGTCAAACCCCAGGCTGCATCCTAGGGATGCCTAGAAAGCTGCTGCTATTTCCAGAGGCAGGAGCTGGTGCACAAGGACATGAAATTCCCTCAGTACTTCTCATGGCTCTGATTACCATGACAGATGTATGTTTACCCTCCCTGAAGGGTCAACAGAGCAAGACAGCCAAGGGAAAGAATATGTAATGGAGACCAGCAATCGTGCAAACAGGTCACAAATACAGTCTGCAACACAGCCTGTGAATTCTGCCCATCCTAAAGCAACATCCCAGCTGAGTTATGCCAACTGACCCCAGCACTGGCTGAAGATACAGGATTGTCTCAGTCTGGGGGCTCCTAATTTGCACCCCATGTTTCTGTGCAGCTGCAAACAGCCCCAGCTGCTTGCACAGCAGCAAGGCTTTCATGCCCTTCAGCCAACTACATTTAAACCAGCAGGTTTGAGGCTCCATGGCTTCTTTTTCCTCAACAAACAAAAACTCCTGGCTTGACTAAACTCTTGGTAATGCACATCAAAAAAGACTCAACTGAATTAAACATGTTTCAGAGGAGCACAGGATATACAATGTAGGTATGAAGAGCTGGCCAAAGAAGGGATGCTAGAAGATGAAAGTAAATAAAATAATAAATAAATAAAAGAAAATCAGGCACCATTAAATAATTATTTTGGAGCCAAATTCAGTAGTTACTGGCATATTTTGAAGCACTTACTTACAAAAGGCAATGAGATCCCAAAGCAAAGGACACTGCTTCCAAGACCTACACAGCCTCCAAATTCACACAGCAAAGTTAATAGAAATATGTCTGAGACTGGGGGGTGGTGGGAAGCCTGAAACTGAAAAGTCATTCTGCTGAATATGCAAAAGTATTTGAGAAGCTGTATAAAACCTAGTAGCATTGCAGAGCCTTACTAAAAGCTATTCATTTTCTCTAGTACTTTCCTGTATTAAAAGCTTTTTAGAGCAGCAGTGTGTTTTGCAGTGGCCACAGCAATGCATCATGATATACTCCTGGAACTTCAGCCAAAAAGTTCTTCTGCTTAATGGGCTGCCAGCAAGTCATCTAGATGGTGAAAGCTGTCCTGGTTAAGAGAAAGGAGCAGTACACAGAAAAGGCAGAGCATAGTTACACTGCACTGGGCTCCAAGCAGGGACTCTCCTCCCAGGAGCTCACTCACTGGAGGTTCCATACAAGTTATTGTTCCAGCTCTGCTGGAATGTGTAAGGCTGGGGGGCACCTTTACCTTCTCATGGTTCAGGGTGGGCTTTCCTAGAAACATTCATCATTTACTGCACAGAAAAGAAAAAATAAAACCTGTTATGGGATCTCAAGATTCCCTGGGGATCCCTGCAGGGCCCCAGTCACAAGGCATTCCTCTGGTAAGCTACAAACTCAGGCTACTGTGTCAAGGAGCAACATCTTTATATGTCTATGAGGTAAGAGTCAACAGTTTTTACAAACAAAACAACTAAAAAAAACCCAACTGAAAACAACAAAAACAACTTTAAACAGAGTGAGCCTACAGGCAGTAGGCAGGACTCCTGCTAAAAGAACTCTCATTACAGTGTTTTGCCTCAGAAAGCTGCTGAAAACAATCCTTCAACCTACCCTGCTTTTATTGTTACTAAAAAGATCGGAGAAAAAAAAAAAACCAACAAAATAAGACCATCCAAGATAACAGACTGGTGTCTTTTAAACATAATAACCACCAGAAGAGGCTCCTGACTGTTCACACCCCACTCTCTTGTAACAAAGATGCACACCCACAAGCCTTCTCCTTTTCAGGAAATACCAAAATTGCGGGTTTGTTTTTTGGGAATCTGATTTTCTCCATATCTATTGCAAAAGCCCAAGTTCCACCTTCAAATAAAAAGTCAACCAGAGTTTGATCCCAGAAAGGCAGGGAGCATCAGGGGGCTATACAATTTAAAGCCATCTGTTCCCACTCCCTCCTCTCCTTTTGCTCAGAACCAGGGAGAAGCCACCCCCCTCATCTTAATTCCATTTGGCTTTTCCATCCCTCTCCAGCTTACCTGACTTCATGGCTTCTCAGGCTCCACTATGAGCCTCCTGTGCCTGTGGGCTTTCTTCCCTCTCTCCACGCCCTCCCACTGCTCAGAGTTATTAAACACACCTGTCTGTCCCCTCTTCCAACTGTTATTCCATTTGTATTCACACATCTCCAGGCACACACGCTGCTACTTAATGCTAACTGTATTAATCACTGCTAGAAGGTGCACTGATGAGCAGGGAAGCAAAAGAACACTGTCTAGCTGGGATAGAATGTGCTAACCCAGGACTTTGAAAGCAGAGCATCAGCGTGGCATTCCTGGGGCACCCCAGGGAATCTGGGTCACCCTGGCACCACGTGCTGAAAGTGGAGCCTCAAATGAGACAGGAGCAGCAAAATGGGATTCAGCTCCTCACCACCACCAGAGCTGGAGCTTGAAATGAAGCAAGCAAGAGGCATAAATTATAAAGGCAACTGCAGAGCGATGCATCCACAGAAGTTTTTGTTTTCTGTATGTGTTCAACTGAGAATCCATTCTCTCTGCATGATGCATTGGCAGCTTGTGCCCTAAGGTAAAGAAATGTGAGCATGACAGAACCCAGCGAGTCACTTGTTAGAGGTTTTGCAGACCCTCCAATCTCCTCTTTATTGCAAAGTGTACAAGAAAAGCCTAGCTGAGCTCATTTCTCTCCTACATGTATTTGCCTTTATGTCCTGTTATTTTAAACACACTCCCCTTCATGGTCTTATCTAAAACTGGGAAAACTGCAATGTTCTCTGTGCTGTCAACAACTGTTCAAAATTCCACACCAGTAATGTTGAGGGCCTGAGTGTAACAGCTCCCTCTTAATATTTTAAGCACAGAACGAGACTAAGTAGTATAATACAAACAACAGTGTGCATCAAATTCCCAGTTCTGTCTGAGAAACTGATGGAGCTGACATAGTTTTAAAAACTGGAAAAATCTGCAAAACATACTTAATGAGGAAATGTTCCTTGTTTTTCTTTCCACAGTTCTTTTTTAAAAAGATAATTCAATGATCAGTGCACTGGTGCTATTTTCTTTACAATCTTTCTTAAGAACATCAAAATAGTGACAATCACAATAGAGACACATATCCAGAAAAAAACCGCAAACTAAATGAAAATTGAACAAGGAAAAGCACCTGTTCAGAATCACTCTGAAAACAGACTGATTGGATAATTAGTGTATGTGCATGTGTGTATGTATACATATATGGATGGTCTTCTCCCTTTGAAAGGGAGGGAAGACAGCATTTTGATTCAGTATTTGAAGTGATACAACCTTTTAATTTTTGTGAAGGAGTAGAACACAAAGCTAAGCTTAAATGGAAAGTTAATCCACACCATAAATACAATAAAGAATCAATAAAGAATCTGAAGTGATGGTGAGATGGTCGAAATATTTTTTCCTTGCAAGGCAAGATGGTTAATAAGTGCCATGTTTCATTGTAAAATTTGGAAGGGCTTGGTTTCCCCATGAGCTAGATTCTTCCAGTGCATACCTAAAGCTTGCCTCCCTATAAAAATGAATCATGCTGTGTTGCACTGAAAAAACCCAAACCCATCTGTGATGCAGCCATGGAGTAAAAGACAGTGCAAAGTTGCAAATTGCCTCAGAGGAAGCTCAGGGAGGCTGCTTGGGCAGGCTGCTCATGAGAAGTGAGCTAACAGCAGGATTTAGTTCATCCAGCAAGGCAGCAGCATGCTGCTGAAAACAGGGAATGCTGGAAGTGGATAAACCTCTGGCTAACTACATCCAAGAACTGGGTTCAAAGACTGGAAATCAAATTCTACACGAGGTCTTGGAATAAGATTGTTGAGTTTTCTCAAATTTGTGTTTTGCTATATTCAAAGTTTGAGATTTATTTTGTTAAATACAATCTTTTTAAAACTTCTTGAAAATATTTTCCGAAAACTATTGCAGTACATTTACAACATAAACTTTATACATTTTTTCCAAAGATGTTTCTAGATGGTTTGAGTATTTATTTGATGTTAAGTGATTCAAATACATATTGCTGGTTTGAAGGATTAAGAGTGTTTATTCCCATTACATTTTTAATGGTATAATCCACTGCAGAATGCATGAAGGTTTTCAAAGGATTGAGGCCTGAGAGCCATGGGGTGGTTCCTGGCTGCCCATCCCTTCTCCCCCCAAGGCTCCCTGGCAGCTGCCATGGGGACAGGCCCCCTGCAGACACACAGCAAGAGACACCTGCACACCCTGGAGGAATCATCTGCCTGGAACTGGTGAATCACACAACCTCCCAGGCATGGAGAAATAAAGTTCAAAATGAACATGTACCATGTGTCTCAACATCCTTGGCTAAGTCACATTAACTGTGTGTAGCACCACCAGGTAACCACCCTGCCCCTCGTTTGCCTACATTTCAACTTACCTTTCATCTAGTATTTAATCTCCTTATTAGACTTATATAACAGAAGAGGTTTTCAAAACTTCTAATTTATCATCAGCAGGCTATAACTTTAATATATTACTTATAATAAAAATGCTATCATACCTGGAATTTATTCCATATCTTTTGGCACACTTTGTTCAGTTCTGTCTATTACCAGCAGTAAAGGCATTTGCACATTTTTGAATGTACAAGAGATTTGGTAAGGATGCATCTCATTTGTCCACAAACTCCCATGTGATGTTGTATGTGTGAATACAGCTGAGGGACACTTGCCAGTCAAAACAGATGCTCAATTCCTCTACCAGGGAATGGAGCACAAATACAGGATTTGCTTTAATGTATTCACAGCGCATCCGGCCCCAGCCACTTCCAAGGCTTTTCAGTATAAACTGCAGCAGAAACTGGCTTAGAACTCAAGTTCCCATTTGGAAGCAAAAATCTGTCCACTTAAATGCAAACCATGTTCTGCACTAAATGAAATATCCAGGTAGGCATCACAGTTTTCCATAGTGACAGTCTTTCTCTGCCAAACTTCACTGATTAAACTACAACAAATCACAGAAAACAAGTGTTACATCTCAAAACTGGTCATGTCCAAATATGTTAATAATTTTGGGGCTGATGTGTACTATGGCAATGGCTGAGGAGTCCCTTGGGAGCACAGGATGAGCTGGGGAAGGAAGGAAAGGAGCAGCCCAAGGACAGGCTGGATGTGCAAGGCTGACACTCGACCACACTGCAGTGGTGTCTGGCAGCACCCTGCCATTTCAGGGGCACAGAGCAGGAAGTGTCACCTGAAGGGATCCCAGAGCCAGCCAGGCTGGAGACACTTGAGGATCAGTGTAACACAAAGGCCAAGCCCTCCCTTCCCAGAGCCTGAACCAAAGTGCTCCAAGGCAAATCACGCCCTGTGCTGAGGGCACTCAGTGGAACCCCCTGCGAGGTCAGAATTCAAAACCAAATTCCATTATAATTTCTGATAAATATCTTTTGCTCATCCATGAGCTGTATCACCCCAAGCACAACTATTTCAAAACTGGCATTTCTAGAATAAAGGATTGTTATCCTTTCCAGACAATGATATTGTTCCCCTCAGAATTTATGGCACATTCCTTAGATTTAGCAATTATGTTTCTCATTCTATGCTTTGTCCTCAAGCTGATGTCTATGATACAAAATGTGCTGAACTAACTCTACCATTCCTGGGGGTAAAAAGTGGACAGGTTGTTTTTCTGGACAAAGATAGGACAAGCCCTTTTCCAGTCATATTCCCAGCTATGGGATAAGAACCTTTGCTTTGTTTCCAAGCTCAATTTTACAATGAGCTTTATCTTGCAGAGCACAGCAGCCGTGCCAGCTGATGCTTTGTGCAAACCTGATGTCATTAACATTTGAGAGCCCTACTGACAATGCCAGCTAAGGCATAAGAAAAAAAGAGAAAATCCTCTGATTCTAGAAAAAAACTTGCAATGAAAAACAAACACTTGATTCACAAGTGCTATAGTTGCAGAGGGAGAGAGTCAAGAGCTAATGTACCATAGTAATTGGATTGAAAGATTCTGAGTTGGTGGAATTTAGTGGCTGTATTAAAAAGCCATCTCCTCTTCAAGGCAAGGAGCCAATATAATGAAGAAAAGACAGGACACAAGTTAGGGAGTGCCATGCAAGGTTAAAAGAAGACCCTGTTATCTTTACAATGGAAGGACAGCCTATTTCCACCAAACTGAGTTTCTCTCTCTGTTGCAATCTAAGGCTGGTTTTTATTGCCAAAGTCAGCAACTGGAAAATACATTTACCAAAGCATTATTTCCATCATTATAATAATAAAAGGGTCAATTAAAACTCAGTTAAGTGGTAAATCTGTTGTGTAGTGGACTTTAAAAGAGAATTTCAGTCACCTCAAGAAAAACAAAGTAATGCTGGGCACAGCACTAATTACCTTTCAAATTCTGAATCTCTGCTTAAGAAAGTCAAATGCTTTTTTATTAATTTTGCTCCTCCCCTCCAGAATGACCAAGCAATTCTGAACTATTTCTCAATCAAGCAGTGGTATAAGTTTCTAGAAATAACTGATTTTGCAGAAAAATTAAATAGAAGTTAAAAATGCAGTTTCATGTTTACAGCAGTAAATAACTGAACTTGTTTCTGATCACCAAAAGAGAAGAAATAAGGCAGATTTGATGAATTGGTGCTCATATTACATCTATTAAATGGGAATCAACAGTTCTAAGAATTTATCACATGGCAAAAGTAACAGTGAGGGTCTGATTTTTGCATAAGCAATTTGCATTAGAAGATGCTGGTCATTCCTGCAGTGTGCAGGGCAGTCCTGAACTCACAGCACATCTGAGCTGCATTTGGAGCTCAGCCTTGCACCCTCAGCCATGAGCACCAGCAAGCACTGCACACCCAACTGCCTGAGTGAAACCAAAGGGGAATTTGTGCAATACTTACAAGGACTCATCCCTTCAGCTGCTCCAACACAACAGGACTTCCATAACCAGGGTCAATGTACATACGTTCAGTATATTTTTCACTCCTTTTCTACTAAAAAAAGGACAAGAGAATAAGCTTGGCAGGGTTGGAGAAGGATAGATAACATTTCAGCTCCTTACAAGACAGGATAATGACCCAGCAAGTATTAAGAACAGTGACAGAAATAACTTCTTTTAACACTTAGACTAAAAGGCTAATAATCATGTACGTCACATCTTTCCACCAAACAGTGCATCTAAAATTCTTATCAGGAAGAGGCTGCAATACCATTTACACTCAAGGCTTCCCATGTAGGAATTAAAATTTATTTCAAATTTTATTTCACCACTTCTCTTTCTTCTCTGTCTCAACACCAGAACTGGCCAAAACCCAAGAGCTCAATACTGCCAGTTTCAGGAGGACTTAAAATGCACACACACAAAACACCATCTCAACCCAGGCCTGATTCTGCAAAGTGGGTCCACTTTTAATTAAAAGCAGAATCTCAGATTATTCCACCCAACCACTAAGCAGTGTAACGAGTTTTCTCAGTACCTCTTTAATAGCCTGCTTTTTAAAGAAGCTTTTAATTCTGCATTCAGCTCCAAGACACCAAATGCTGCCAGCACTGTCTGATCTCAGCATGATAGGGGAAAGTTCCACTAGGTCTCTGCTCCAGTATTTCTGACAAACATGGCTGAAGGAAATTATTTGCCTGGATTATGAGGCTAACGAGCATCCCCCAAATTAATGATGAACTGCATGCGTTTTATTTTTCACTCTTGCCCTTGCTGGTAAGAAACCACCAAAGCTTTCTTCTAAAAACTCCGCTTCAACCACAGCAGGGATGGCTAATTATAAGCACCCTGTCTGGAGTAGAAAGAAAAAGAAAGAAATAGTTTGTGTAAGCTTATGGAAATGTGGCTCTGTGCTTCACTTTCTGCCTTTTCTCCTTGTCAGGCAAACAAAGCGGAAGGGTGGGAGGGGAATGGCAGCACAATGAAACAGCCTCGGAAATTCAAAGCTGAAAAGATGTTCCAAATGATGAAAGGCAACGAGAGAAGGTTGCTCAGTTCTGACTCTGCTGCACCAGATAAGAGAGCTTGGGACAGGCAAAATCTGTTCCCTAAGCATGGTTCATCAGGGCATATCAAGGCTTCAGAAACATTATTGCATTTTTAATAATTCAGGAATCCGCCTGTGTCCCTCTTGATTAACATCTACGTAGCAATTGTCCAGGCTTCACTGAGGTTGTCATTTTGCTGTCTGGAAATATCTGTAATTGCTTATACCAGCTGAAATGGTTATTTCAGCTTTTCAGTGTCTTTTAAAGTTGCCACCTTAATGAAGGGGCAAATTTTTTGACAGCAGATGGTAAAAATGTGCCTGAAAAAAAATCAGGAGAGGAGAAAGAACAAGGAGAAAACAGAAAAATTCATCTGCATGCAAGGAAATGCACATTGTACAGCAGCCTTTGAGAGTAAATACTTACTCCTTTAGACCTGTAATCACCTGCTTGAAAGAGCATATCCACAAGCAAGAATTTGCAGAGCTGTTTCAGCTACTTCAGCAGTAACCAGCATATGCACGTGCAGTTTCCACTAAAACCACAGGAAAGGGAACAAATGCCCTAAAAGCAGGACTTGTTCTGTATTTTTTTTTAATGGCTGCAAACAAATGGTAAAGATTATTACACCCCCAAATCAGCAGGAGAAAGGAACCCATTCATTTGTCTAATAAATCTGCTGGTCTAAGCCACCTATGTCAGATCTGTTTCAGAGGTTGACGTGCCAGGACACTTTTTGCTACATCATAGTTCACTGCTGAACTATTTTGCTTTGAACCAAATTATTTTGCCAACTGAACTGAACAGTGGCCCAAATCCAGAACAAGTAACTCGAGCCCATTTCTGACACTCTCGAGAGGAAGAGCCTCATATTCAATGATCCTAGAGATCCTACAGGATCTCCTGATATTCAGAGCAGGTGATCACGTATCTCTGCTCACTGCATTAACATTGTTCACTTAATTGACACTGTAGAGCAATTTTGTTACTCCAAATAATATATTTCCCTAGGACTGGCAGGTAATCAATGCTTTTTCCACGGCAGCCCAAACAAAGCCAAGACTTAGAACCACAAGACATCAGACACACAGAGATGCTGGTAAGACAGCCTCCAGACCAGGAAGAAGGACAGACAACACCTCTCTTCAGCAGTCTGGAAAATATATATATATTCTTTTGTGCTGGCTACAGCAGTCTCATCTGCCCTGCACCACGAGGGATGTGACAGGGTCCCTGCATTCTTACCCAGTGCCCTAGGAGGTCTGGGTGTCTCCCAGGAAAAGAGGATTCATGTTCAGTTGAAAACTGCACAAAGAGCACAATAGGAGCAAGACTTGTGGTAAGCAAGTTCCCCACAATACTAGTCCTTTGCAATCTCCTGAATCCTTGTGATTACCAAGGGGGAGACCATGACAACAGCAGAAAAGCCATTCACTGCTGACACCAGAGACACAAAGGCCAACTAGTACTTTGGGTGAAATAAATCACCCACTAGCTGCTTTATCAATGCCCCAGCCAGAAAGCAAATACTTCATTGCAGGAGATGAAAGAGACAAGTAAACCAAGCTGCTGGTCACCAGGAAAGCATTAATATTCATTTAGCTTCTTATACACTGCCAGTCAGACCGAAGAGCTGGGCACTGCTGCAGTGTCAACGCTCAGCAAGGTTTAGGCCTTGGTTATATATTGAATTTCCATTTAAATTCAAGAGAAGTGAGGGAAGCCAGAAAGACTGACACTGAAAACCATGCACAGACAGACTGACAGCTGTCTGCTCACTAACACAGGGGTCAGCACAGAGGCATCCTGAAACTGCTGTCTGCTCCTGGATGTGAGCAGGAATGGGAAGCTGGTATTTCTGGAAGGAAGCCCTGCCATCAGTGAGTCTGTAAATGAGCTCTTCTCTAGGAAGCAAACTCTTGGAGAAAGCATTCACATCCTCATGTGCATTTGTACACACACAAGAAGATTTTTCCCTCCTTGGGAATTTACTTCTGCAGCTGTTCACCCCAACCCAATTCTCATTTCACTTCTCTGCAGTATGACTGCAAAACAGGGCACAGGGAAGAAAAATGGAGCAAAAACATCAACCAAGACATTATGGTTTCATTATTTTTTTCCACTTTCATGCTTTCCTAGCAATGTTTTCACAGTTTTTCTACAAACAGTCTTCAGAGCACATAAATTACTTTGGAATGTATAGGTCACCAAAGTCAGCATCGGAAATTCACCAAAGGTAAAATTAAACCATTACCAAAATGACTTCGGGTGGTACCACCTATAACTCCAGGACTCAAAATATCAAAGGCTCAGACATCACCAAGCCTGTCAGTGATGACAAAATCAGTATTGCAGTAACACATACACCACCAATTACCTGCCATACAAAGGCACACACAACCTCTGGCTCTGTTCTTTATTTCTAAGCATGTGTACATGCTCAAAGAAAAAGTACCACCTTTCAGTTCCAGCTCTGCAGGCCAGGAGCTTCCTGGAAAGTCAGAAAGCTTTGCACAGGACAAGGTCACACAAGCAGATGTGAAGTCATGATTACAACACACTATGGGGGTATAGGTTTATTCCACTTCTATTAGGAGGCTACTCATGTTTATAAAAAATAAGTTTTAAAATTCCATGTTCATGCAATATTCTGCACGTTCAGAAGAGCCTCGCCCCTTTTATTTTAAATAAGTAAGATATTGAGCCCTACATGAGATTTTTCTAAAAAATAACATACAAGACTCAAAATTTGCAGGTAAAGAGGAGAAACTTTTTTCCTGTACTTCTACCCACCCTTCTTCAAGTGAGTGTATTGCTCATAAAATTCACCAAAGGCTCTGAAAATTTAAGTTCACAGGCTGAATAAACCACACATAACAGCAATTCCTTTATATTCCTATTTCCTCCAGCGAGCCTGAACTATTAAACATGCAGAGGAGGTGAAGAGAAAGCATGGGAAAGTATTTTGGTGAAGTAAATGTCACGGAAAAAAAAGGAAATTAGGAACTCAGCATGTTCTTACAATAGCTGGATCCTGGCAGACTAGGAAGCTGAAGAGTCACAAATAAATCAGTGAAGGATTGTAAACATCAAACAGATTTCCAGTAGAAAACATGACCATGTATCTCTGAGATTTGGGGTGAGAGGAAGGAGGTTTCTGCAGAAAGGGAGAAATTAGGCAACTACTTTGACCATAAGTACATTCACAGGTTTTTATTAAATGGGAATTGTAGTTTTAATGGGATAGAATGTCTTCAGTTTCAGAACCCAGGATAAGCACTGAAGGAGATTAGGTAGCAACTTTCACTGATGATTTTCTAACTACCTTCTGGCACCAACCCCTTAAGCCCACTATACTGAGTTCTTCAGAGTATTGCAAAATGTGGAATATGTAAGATTTTCTTTAAAAAGGATTTCCTTTAATGTTTGATCTTTGCATATTTTCAAGTCTAATCAACAAGAAGGGATATTTAACTGTGAAACAGGCAGCAAACAAGCTCTAAGTGATGTCCAGGTGTCAGAAAAACAAATTACTTGTTGGTAGAATTGCCTTGTTAAGGTTTAGGGCTGGACATGCTCCAATAATCTCAGACCTAGAGGAGGTTAGCAAAGCCTGGGGAGAAGGAGGTACCACTGAGGGTGCACACAGAGAATACAGAATTTATGGGCCACAAGGACATCTTGCAGAACTCCTGAGATAAGGAGAAACCAATAAAGGCAACTCAGCAATTGTGCTGAAATCAGCTCGGACTGGGTAAAAGGACTGGGTAAAAGGCAGGGGCAGATCGTGCCCACTGACCCCAGAAACCCACTGACTCAAAGGAGACAGGCTGAGCATGCAGACTAATTAGCATGAGAAGCGAGAGAATTATTAGCCAACAGAAGATAGAATATTAATTAATAAGAGAACTATGTCACTTGTAGCCAATGAACACTAATTCCTTTGTTTGCTGAAATGCATAAATAGTAAAAGTTTTCATAGTTGGTGTGCTTGATCTGTGGAATAGCACCAAGCACCCAGGTTTGTGCAGCTCTGAAATAAATAATCAGTGTTTCTCTCAAGTGTGTAATTACTGCCTTGTTGCACACCAAGCAACGAATCTGATTTTTGAGGACAACAACAGGACAGAATAATGAGGATGGGACTCACTGTGACAGGTCCTGAACCACTCCTAGAATGACCCACTGATGACTAAATTCTGTGAACTTTTCCACCAATAAGGAAAGTTAATAATGATTAGAAAACAAGATTAGCAAGAATTCATTAAATTTAAAATTTCAGTACGTTTTGTTTTCCGTTTAAAAATAATTTCTAGGCACTTCAAAGTAAAAAAAAAAGATGGCTGTGAAAGAGGCCTGTTTGATTTGTCTTCCCTGCAGTTCTCAGCACTCTATTTAAAACCACTCATCCAAACACAAGGTATTCTCAGAGGCACTATTGATAAAAGGCTGCACAGAAGCCAAGCGCCGCGAGCAGCTATTTTTAATTATCCAAACTGTGCATGGAAAACATGCACAGCTTTACAACTGAACTTCAGGTCAGAGAGAGAAGCAGGGGTTAAAATAAAAAAAAAAATCACAGCAACAAGCTACATGCTAAGAAAAACCTCCCTGTGGAACCTCCCTGTCTGGCCTAGGACTGTGTGTAAGTCCAGGTGAAACATTCTGGGCTATTGTAAATGAAGATAAAACATATTGGCATCTGTGTGACAGACATGGCCACAAATAAATCAAGCAATAAACAGCACAGCATGCCATTTCTGGCTTTGTGCCTCCTTTTTGTCACATTAGGGTAAAAAGTTGCATTCAAAGACCACAAGGGCCTCTGAAACAAGAAGCCTCCCAACACCCCCCACCATCTAGGCAGAAATGCAGACAAATTCAAGTGTCTGAAGGGATTATGGGATAACAGGGAAGCCTGCTAACAAAAGCAGACAGCCCTTGTGGCTTGAGGAATCCAAATGAACACCCCAACATCTTCCTCCCAGCTGAGTGCCAGGGGTTTGTGATGACAGTGCTTGGCCTATGACAACACTGATGGCTACTGGTTCTCTCCTGCCCCAGCCCTTCCCTGTTGTTCTCTGAGTCCTGAGCAAACCTCAACAAGCTTTTGAGGGACAATCTCAGACAGTCATTGCCAATCACAGCTTGAGTCACACCACATTTACCACACAAAGTTTTTCCAGCAGTGAGAAAGAAAACATGATTCTACCAATACATCCAAGAGGCCTGAAGAGGAGAGGGACTGATACAGACATTTGTTCTGCCCTTATTGTACCCTACTCCTACAAGAGACTGTGTCTTTGTGCTTCTTCCCAGTTGCTGACAACTGGACAGAGAAATAAAAATCTCTGAGCCAGGCCTTTGCTGTATGTTTGCAGAATACCAAACACCAGGATGCCCTGGTCCAACACAGAACCACCAAGTGGCACTGTACAAGCCAGGTTTTCCATGTGTATTGCCCCAACTCATCCTTGCTACTCTCTCCCCCTATTTCCATGGGCTGTTTTGGCTGGGAACAGCTTTGTGTCTCCAGTGTCACTGTCCCTCAGAACAACACTGCAAGATTTCCAAGTCACTCTGGAATAGTGACTGGCTGATACAGGAGGATGTGTCTGAACAGCACAGCAAACAACCATTTCAGTACAAAATCCATAGACATGAAACAACCTGGCAGCAGAACTTACCACCTCCATAACTATCCAAGGGCCCAGCATCAGCTCAGGGATGGAAACAGGAGAATTGGGCAATGATTCCACAACAGCAACATGAGAGTTACATGCCAGAAAAACAAAGTTTGGGGCACCCTCAGAAACAATGGACAGGGTTCAGTGTGGACTGCTAATTCTAAGCAAAGAGAGGGATGTCACTTTTTGTATCTAGACTCTTTTTTTCAGTAAAAACGGTAAAGATACTACACTTACTGTCATTTTAAATATTGTAGCTAAAATGATAATGCAGGGGAGTAGTTTGCTTAAAAATAGGAGGCTGAAGATAAAGATCTAAGGAATGAAACAAACAAAGCAGAGATGTGTTATTTGAAAGTACCACAATGCATTTTCTTTTCCTCTGCCTACCCAGGTTTGCTCCTGGAGACCGTGGTTGTCAGTGTCTATGCTGTCATCTTCCTAAACAATTTTTGAAAGCATGGAGCTCAGAGAGTCTGTTAAGGAAAGTGAAGTTCTGCACTACAAACACTAAATAAACCCTATTTAAAATATGTTTCTAAACTGATCTGAAGAATGTACAGGTAAAGTTAGTTTTGGAGGGATCTTGGCTCAGGTAAACATGGTAGGTCCCCTTGCACACTTTTGGCAGTTGTGACACTTCAAGGCAGCCGAGCTGCTTTGCCAGTAAACAAGATAAAATACACCATACTTGATGCTTACCCTTTATGCAGCAATTTTTATCCATTAATCCAGTGATAGCTCACAAAGGTTGGCAAAAGTATTGACATTTCCATTTTAAGCAACGATGCCCAGAGAGGTTAAGCCATTTGTCCAATGTCACATAAAAATGCAGCTGAAGCCAAGGACAGACCAATTTCTGAAAAGCAGCGAAGCACAGACACCTCACCTCAATTCACTGAGAGCTCTGCCATTCCCATATGATTGGAGTCCCACTTTTCCAAAAGCCACTAGATAAAGACCTAGCAAATGATTTAAACCTCCCTGTCTCACTGTCCATCCTGCTGCTTATTCCCTTCCCTGGCATGCAGAGCTGTGCCAGGACAGTGAGTTACACAGCCATCAATCCTATCCTCTTGTGTACACAAGCTGGCCCTGTTGATTTTCCTCATTGATTACATGGACACATCACACTTTTGTGAACACAGCCCAGTCCAGCACAGCTTCAGCTGCCTCACAGCTCAGACCAAGCCATGGGCCAGAGGTTGCATATCCTAAATCCCACTGAGGCATTGTACCTGGAGCAGCCATATCCAGCACAAGGGTACAGTCACACACTGCCTCCCTAAATCCTACCTGAATTTAAGTGAGGTTGTATTGAGGTGATTTGGTGAACAAGTCAAAGCTTTGGGCTAGGAGAACACGCAGAAGACTGGACAGAGTCACATATTGGATTGGCTCACCAGAAGCTCACGAACAGATTTGTTTCCTCTAAGGCCACAGACTGACTGCAAACTCCTCAGAAGCCAGTTGTCTTCAGCTATTTTTAGGGCAGGATGTCCAGATTTTCCTCAGGAAACGCATGCCAATCTTCAGCAAGAAGTCAATAAAAGAACTAATCTTTGCAGAATAACCAGACTGTGACAACCCTGCACGTGGACGTCTGACACCAGCACCATCTCCTTTAATGAACACTCCTCAGCACTGACAGACACCAGAAAATGCCACAGCACAGAGTCAGCAGCCCCTCAGACAGAGCCTGGCAGCAGGCACAGCCCGGCCCAAAGCTTCCAAACATTGCTACCCCTCCAGCCTTTGCTCCAAACCAAATTAGGGCCCACAGCCTTTAGCTGCCATTCAGTGAAATCCACTGAATCCATTTGAATCCATTCTCAGATCTAAATACAACTGGAATTTCTGTTCAATGAGCAGACTGGACTTGGATGTTCTTACTGCTTTTTGTCCTCTGGAATTTGCCTACTGGAGTTTTCCCATCCTCACATTTTTCTCCCTTTTGCTGAGTAGGTATTCCTAAGTCATCCCATATCACAGAATCCAAGGGTCCTTTTGCAGCAGGAGACACAGACTCACCCTGCAGATTGCTGGAGAAGGCTCCTGCAGGAGACCTTATTGCAGCCTTTCAACATATAAAAGGACTTACAAGAAAGATGTAGGCCCTTTTATCAGGGCCTGTAGTGATAGGACAAGGAGTAATGGTTTTAAACTGAAAGAGTACAGCCAACTGCACCTATGAAGCAGGTCCAGCTTTTCACTATTCTGGAGCTGTGAGCATTGATAGGTCTTGTATTTTAGAAGTATCTTTCCTGTATGGCATTCACGTGGAGCCAGGCTCCAGCAGTGGCACCTCTGCTCACAGTGGAACTCAGCATTGTCATGTATGTGCAACCTACTCCTGCTCGGGGCAGAGCAGAGCTGGAACTGCAGTTAAGTCAAGTCTGTTTGTAGACTGGTGTGCTAAAGACTCAATGATTACATGATCACGGTGCTTTTCTCTTAGACCTCTTGTTAATATGTACTAATCAAACCAGCTGATTATTTTCAATCAAGTCAGCAAATGAAGTGTAGGTCTCAAAGATTATCATCTTTATAGGGACTTTATTAAGATTCACAGGACAACAACTTGTGGGAGAGAGTTCTGAATGAGCATCCTCACTGAAGGAATGCAAATTCTGTGCACACAGAATTGGTGTGGTCAGAGATGCATTGGCAGCCCCATCAGAGTATCTACAGCTTCAAGCACAAACCTGAAACACTGTTTGGGTCTGGATTTGCCTGTGAGAATGCTTTAAAACACACTCATTAGTCGCAATTAGTGGCATTAGTGTCATGGATTGCTTGTGCTTTTCAGGTACTCATCTCAGAAAAGTACTAAATGGGAGGTAATCAGATGAGGCACCAGACCAAAGCTTTGTGTAATTTATTAGTCAAATGGAAGACAAGGAAGTTAGACATCCTAAAACCCTGCTGTGACTACTTGGAAAGATGGAGATCCTATCGAAGACTTCAGAAAACATCCAAAAGGAATAGCTGGATGGCTCTGGTTTGGTAACTGCCTGTGAAATATTTCACACTTGAAACCTTCTTCATCTCTAGTCAATGCAAGCAGTCACCAAAGAGTATTTATTCCTGCTTGGGAGGGAAGTGGTCAGAGCTGAACTCACCCAACGGCTCTTTCTTTCGTAAGCTCTGCCCCGTGCCCGGCTCCCTTTCTGCAGGAGGATTTCAAAGGCAGAGAAAACAAACCACATTTCCCCTCCGGTTTTGTGCTGCCAAAACAAGTCTGTAGGGAAGGTTCTGTCACCACTCTGTTTGCAGACATAAAGGCAAAGATGGCCACACAATCCTAAATATAAGAATGGAGCAGGGAACAGGAACACAGATGCCCTTCTTTAGGCCACACATCATCTTTTCTGGTCTGTCTATACCTGGGTCTATCAGCACCAATCACCCCTGGGCCACTTGACCTGAATTGCAGGCAGGTGTTGAGCCTGATGGGCTGCTGAGTCACCACTAGACCAGAGGGTAAGAGAAGAGTCCTCCTTATGACATTCCTAAAAAATATGAAAAGCATTTTTAAAATATTCGGATCAGATATTCAACAAAACCACCAAGTATTACCCACCATGATGAAAAACTTAATTTAAAATGTCCCATGAGATTAGGAAAGTCATGAGCCTAAGAGCAATGATTTGATAGGAATGCAGTACCATGCCAAAAACCTTGGGGGGCAGAGAGAGAGGAGCATGAGCAATTGTCACATGTTAATGGAAAAACTAATGTCCTCACAGCTCCTGCATAAACCCACACCAGCTGATCTCAGAGGAGAGCAGAGCTGACTTTGAAATGTGAAAGCCACAGAAGTTCAAATTCCAACTGAGGATTAAATTGGACTTTTTATACTGACCAATAACACAGCAACACAAGAGACACTGCAGAGGGCCCAGAGGTTAAATCAAGGTCTAGTCTACTCTGAAGATTAATGAGCTTCTGTCTGGGAACATCCCAGTATAAAATGTGTGTTAGACACTTTTGGCTGCATTGGATTCAAAGTTCAGCTCTTGGTGCTGATGATCAGCAGCTGAGTTTCCAAATTTTAAGTCATTTTTAGTTCTGTGAGAGTTTTATGCCTCGGAGAAATAAACTCAAAAGAAAATAAACTGTCCCAGCAGGTACTAAAATATTACAGTGCCCCTTGCAAGATCTGCCTGTTGTTGCCTGCAGGAGGACCAGGGCACTGCTCCCACTCCTCCTTGCAGCAGCTGCCATTGACACAGGAAGGGCTGGAGCACTCGGGGTTTTGACAGCTCATCCAGCATCCTTGGAGCACAGCCCTGCCAAGATATTAGAACCTTTTGGAGGGATTCTTTGGAAAGATCAAGTGAAAATTGAAACAGACCTTGTGCTTTGCCAGCAATAGAAATTGTATATTCATAGCAACCCTCTGCCGTATTTATTTGCTTCCCTCTCTCGCAGCAGCCGAGAGATAACTGCAAAAACTACTGGAAGTAAATGAAAGGAAGGAATTGAACCTTCCTGTGCAGCAGGCACAAGGAGGATTCATCACATATGGAAGATGAGAGGAAAATCACCCAGATGACTCAGTTGCCAGGATGTCTTCTGAATTATTGTGGTATTTAAAGAGGAGGACCATGCAGCTCTCAAACGTTATTCTGCCAAAAGTGATATGAAAAATAAAATCCTCAGAGCAAAGAGTGCCATGACAATGTGACCTCTGGAGAAGAAAAAAAATTCTCTGACCAGGACTGTGTAGAGACTTAAATTTCAGGTGACTTTTAAAATCGTGACTGTTGTAGCAATCTCAGCATTAACTGCGAAAACTAACTAGCTATCTTCTGTGATTTTATTCTATAGGTGCCAAGAGAGGAACAAAATATTGATTGAGGAAGCTTCAGGTTTTATTTACATAAGGATCTGATTGCCAGGTTCATTCTTATGCAAAGAGGAGAGAAAGCTCTTTCAGCAGGCATTTTAAAAAATCAGATCTAAAAATAACTTTATGCTTTGGCTTTCCTTGTAACATGCCTGGGAGTGCATGCCCATGCTGCTTCCTTCAGTAGTCACTCAGAAAGCAAGGACTAGATCAAGGAAACCTGACATTTCCATGGAATTCACACTGGAGATGAATTTGCTCTGAACTGGAACATCACTGGCCCAACTGAGCCTCAGCAGGACAGAAACATGAAACTGGTGCCCATTTCTGATTCCCAGTTTAAACCAAACCCCCAAAACCCCACGGTGTCACTTTGAGTGTGCAGTACTTTTCCACATACATGCACTCCTGTGAAGCTCTGAAAGCTTTTATTTGTTAGTGCTGTGTCTCCAGGTCCTTCCTTGAAGCTGTTGTTGTTTCTCATACCACATCTTTTTGAAGTTGTAAAAATAAACCCGTGTGCTGCATAGGAGTAAAGCCAGGACGAATGACCAAGGCAAAGTCATTTTTGAAAGAGCCTCAACCCTTCTGGAATGAAAGCAAATGGGAGGCCTTTGAAAGGCAGCAGATCAGCCCCTAAGCCCTTGTCTGTGAAAAACAGGCACATCTGATGGAAGGATGAGAGAAAGCATATCTGCATATAATATTGTCTGTCCATTAAAAAATCAGATGTAACTTTTTGATAAAAAGGCAATCTCGATTTAATAGCTTTTTACATGTAAAGCTTTCCAAAATCAAAACATTTTTTTTTCGTAACAGCTACACTGGGAGAAGCCCCCAGCCTTGTGTGATGTGATAAAACTGAGCAAATCCACATCTCCAGACCAAAAAGTGTCATGAAGAACATTTTGTTCTTTATACAGCCAGTCCTAGGTCAGTCTCAACAGACATCCATAGTCTTAACTCACAGCCCATAGCCTTGTTCCTATCTGGCTGTTTACAAAACCCCTTTTCTCCCTGCAGCAAGCAGCACAGCACAAGGTAGTACAGAACAGAATGCAATTCTGGGATAATGGTATCATTCTGTTTTCTTTGGGGACTTTTTTTGCAAACTGTTATGTCTCAGGAGAACAGAGTGAAAAATCTCACCATCATTACTTCTTTGCAAACACTTCTGCTCATTTGGAAAAAGCCACAACATCTTTCAGTGCTGAGTATAATCTCAGTACTAAGCAGCTGAAATAAATTCTTGAAAGGAAAACCATTCATTTCTAAAGCTCTTAGTGAAGCATTTACTGCTTAAATCTGGTATGAGATCTTGAAGTCCTTACCAGATACAGAAGGCTGTTTGGGAATCTGCCATTCTCCTACACAAAAAGCAAGCAAGTGCACCCAGGAGTAAATCTTTGTGTCCAGAAACAGCCAGGCACGCTGCAGTGCAGGCTTCCACAACATCTGCTCTACAAACCTAATTATCCCTCATTGCACAGATGCAAGAGACATCTGAAATGTTAGCACCTGAGACATGGAGATAATTTCAAGTCCCTTAAAACGAACTTTTTTAAAAAAGAAAAGCCATGCAGAAATATCTCTGTTACTGACGCACAAACTCCAATTCCACAAAAACTGGTCCCAGCTGATTCTAATATCAGGTAAGTCACATCTGTCCCATATGGGTGTTTGTTCTTGCTGCTCCTTAGACTCAGTTCTCAGTGGGATGATCTGAAACTGTGGCACTACAATCTATTACGAAGCAGCTGGTTTTTCATGATTTGGCAGCTCTTTTTGAGTCCTGAGTGCAACAACTTCATTTAGTCTTAACCTGTAGTAGAAATATAGAAGTCCTAAAATCTAGATAAGAACATTTCCAGAGGGAAATGTTAAATTAAGCTCACCTTCTAGTAGCTACAAGGGCACTGGTGGGCACCGGTCCAGCTACTGGTGGCCCTTTTATTTGCAGATTCCTTCCTGAGAACAAATTACATGTGAAATTTGAGAGAAGTTTCAAATGGATTTATAAACACAAATTCAGCAAAGAAATGTATATAGGCAAGGCTGAGATATGCAGCTGTACAAAAGCAGACAGCTTAAATCATTTAAGAAACAGTATTCACAAATCTCTTTTCTCAAGTGAAGACATCTTTCTCTTTGTCTCTCAGGAACTCTATTTCATCTCATTGCTCTTGAATTTTTGCTAGCAGTCAAGTGGCAAGCTGCCAAATAACTCACAGTTGGCTAGAAGCATGGTCACCTACAAGCTAATTGATGCCACAAAACTTCCCTCCAGGATGCCATCTGGGTTGTATTCAATATTCTTACTGGATTCAGAAGTCCATCCCTCTAAACTCGAAAGCTGCTTCTCTTGACCAAATGCCAACTTGCTGATTTTGTTTGCAAGCACACACATTTAACTAAACAGCAATACCAAGCTCCTGTTCCACTCCTTTGACCATTTATTGACTGCACTATTCCACAAAAATAAAGACAAACCATTTCCCCATCTCACCAGCGGGTAAACTGGGAAAATGAGAGCTGAAGGAGCCTATCAATGCAAACATAGAAAGGCACCAATATAAAATAAAAAGGCATTTTATACCAAGTCCCTGCCCCTGCCTGATTAGCCACATTTTAATACAGCTAAGTATCCTGCTCTCAGTTGAGGGCTAGAATGAGACTTCTTGGTTTGTTTTAAATAGGGCATTTACAGAATAACCTTTGCATTACTTTTGGGGCCTATCTGCCCCACTAACAATCAGACAGGTAATGCAGGCACTTTTCCTTTCCTATTGCAGAAGAAAAACACCTTCCTGACATGCAGTTGCACCCTTGCATTTCTCTGCACTGACAGCAGGAGTTTTCTATATGCAAAGCTATTTCCATGTAAAATTGCAACAATAAATCAATGCAAGGTCTCCTGTTGAGCATCTGCTGCTTGGCAAGTTCCAGTACCTGTGCCACAGCCCCATCAGACCCAGCCCCGAGGTGGGGAAAGCCACTCACCTTTACAGTGGGACAGCAGGACCAAACCAGCACCATCTGATGCTGCAAGGGAGTTCCTGTCCCCAAAGGGCTGGTGAGGTCTGCATGGTGCAGGAAACACCCTCCCCATTACTGACAGCACTTGGAGGCTACAGAACAAGCAGAACGAGCACAAACATTCCCAGATAAGCACTTCCTCTGATGACATCTGAGGTTAAGTTTACACAGTTGCTTTGGGTGAGGAGGGAAGGGTCCACCACAGAGCCTGGTGTAACAGGGCCAGGTTTTGTCAAGCTCTCAGCCTGCCTTCCCCATCACGTCCTCTTTCTGCCCTCTGTGGCTTCTCTGCATCAGACATATTTTCTCAACAAGCCTCATTTATTAAAACCAGAAAGTTCAGGCATGGCTGAGTTTCCAGCTGGTTCACCAGACCTTGCACAGCAGTTTCACCCTCAGCCCTGGTGACATTTTATTTCTCTTTAGGTTTCTTTAGTCTGCCAGTGTGTGAGCCCAATCAAGCAGGGTGACACTGAAAAAAAAAAAAAAAAAAAGCTCTCTGCACAGGGAGAAAGGGATCCCTGCACCTGCACAGTGGAGACCTGAGGACATAACTGCCCAAAGCACCCAAAGCACCCTGCAGCAGGCCTGGCTCTCACCTGCCTGAAAACTCTCCCCAGAAGGGCTGTGTGAAGCCTTTGTGAGCAAAGATCCTTGTAAGAGCAGCACAGATTTACTCTATAGCCACCTGTCCAGAAATACTTCGTAATAGAACAGATTTGGCAGAGCTGAATCACGACTACCTGCTCTTCATTTGTAGGAGAGACAGCATGCTGGAAAACTCCAAGGCACTTTATCTGACTCACTCAGACATAACACTGTTGGAACAAAAGGCCAACCTGGCAAAAGCTCATGAAAACAAATCTCCATCAAGTTCATACACTTACCAAGAAGTTCACATCAGGGATAGAGATGGAGTGTGCCCACTCACATTTGGCAATACTTCTGCCCATTTTTTGCAGTCAAATGAAAAAGCTAATATACTGGAAGTGTTTTAGTACCTATATTACAGGAAAATCCTATTATTGTTACCTGAGGAAGGGTATTGAAAAAGCAGGATGAAAGTTGCACTGCTGACGTAACAGAATTAAAGAGGTTTACACTGACTCACTAAATACCCACACAGCAACAATAAACTCCCTTTGAACTCACCAAGAGTTTTGCTGTGCAATCCAATAGCCTGCAGCTTAGCAGGAAAAACCACCTCTCCAAATGGCTCAGGGTTGGGGTTTTCTTGCTTTGCTTTTTTTTGTCAGTTGAATATATTGCCCAATATCTAAACCAGAACATGTACACCAAGGTTTTCATAAGCAAGTGGATTAAAGCAATAATATTGAGCCTTTACCAGCCATATTCAGGTGAGGATACAACACTGCCAGGCAGGACAAGGAGCTGCAATTGGGAATACTCAAGCCAGGCAGTCCCATTTTGTGGGACTGAGGAACACTGCTCATTTCCCTTGGTCTATTCCTGCTGTGACAGATAATGCTGCAATCTGTGGGCCAAGCCTGGAGAAACTTCAGCTGCTGTGCTGTTCAGGGCAGGGTGAACACCAGAGGCACTGGCAAGTCAAAGTGACAGAGGATTTTACTGCCAAAAGCAGGCTCTCAATAAAATTTAAATATCACATCAACCTTGTGGTTTCCTGCTCTTCAAAGCCTTCCTGTGCCAAAGTTCAGACCTACACACTATACCTGTATCACACTGAGAGCTCTGGGTCTTTCTGCTCCAAAAAGCAGAGACAGCTGAAGTTTAGCACAGGAAGAACCTGCTTTAGCTGTAGAATAAAACAGCATCCTTTGGAGTGAGCTTGGCCCCTGCCATCAAAGAGCAGAGCTGTAAATGCAGACTAAGCAGCCTATTAAAATCCAATATCCAAATGGAAAGTAAGATCATTACAAAACTGGGGATATCACAGACTAAAATATGCCTGTGATTGATCTTTCCTTCAGCAGGACACTGGAAAGCACAGGCAAAAGAAGTACTGGATACAGACTGAATGAATGGTCAATAAAATATGGATGGTTTGTATTTTCATGGCTTGCCAATGGCAAATCCTCACACAACAATGTAGCTGGGGGATGCATGAGATGAGGAATGGAATGAAACTGTACTTTCACCTCCAAAACAGAATTACAGAGCAGTTAATCCTCCCTGGAACAAAACAGGGGTCCAAGGCCAGAACTTGTTTTGTAGCTCCACAATGATGCTCTATGCACTTCTGGAGGCTAAAAGAGAAACAGAGTTATACCCTAGTGAAAACTGCTCCAGAAAACATTCTTGTGAACACCACAGACCTGAAGCCATTGATCTTTGAGTTTGGAGAGGTTTCTTATTGTCAGCTGCAACTGTTTGCAACTATGGAAGACAAAAGATCCCTTGAAATATCACTTAAAACTGTGATGTTTTATCCAGAATATTCCCCTGCCAACACTGCTCCCCTCAGCATTATTTCACAGGCTCCCCTCAGAAGGAAGGGTACACAAGGAGGAGCCCTCGATGGGGACAGTGGCCCTGTGAAGGAGCCCCAGCCAGCACAGCAGGGTGGGCTCAGCCCTGTGCCCAGCAAGGCCAGCCAGGGCTCTTCTCTGGGCAGGACCTCACAGACCACACAAACCCATTTCCTTTCAGCCTTTCTGGGCCCACAGCTGCAGCTTTTCCAGCTAAGAGGTGTCAGTCTCAACAGAACTACACCAGCAGGGAGAGGGTCAGGTCTGTGCTGCGAGCCTACAGGGCCAAGTTTTAGTCAGCAATCTAAAATAACTCATCAGCGTTTCCTCAGAGACTTCTGCAGCAGCAAGATCAGGCTGAGCCCCCACACAGATATGTTTTCTTCAATTTGCAACATCAGGGAATGGTGCTGTCCACAGATTAAAGTAATAACAAACCCCCACCAAACACCACAATTAATTAGAGCAGAACACACAGCAAATATCTTCTCCAAATCTTGAGATACTCATCACTTAACATTTTGATTTCCAACAGTTCAGAATGAAATTAGATCCTTGATCTTCCAATTCATATCCACTAAGAAACATAACTCCCTCTCACACAGAGTCCTAACAGGTATAAATCATCTTCCTTCCCATCTACTGATGAGCATTTATCCAACATAAGAAAGTGAAACCTCCATCATTCTTACATGTCAAACTGCTGTAAAAATCTCTGCTATTATAAAAGCAGAGAAAAAACCCCAACACAGTAGCAGATAATCCCAAATGATTACTGTAGAAGTGACATTTACACATGCCCTTTTCCAATGTTAAAGGTTAAGCTGATGCACCAAAAAGCTTCAACTACAGGAAATTCACCCCCAACCATCTCCAGGAAATGTGATACCAGCTCTCAGGTGTTTCACAGTCACAAAAAATGGCCATAAATTAAATTATGGGAATTCCAGTTTGTTGTTCTAGATCTCAGCAGGTTTGTTTTTTCCCCTCAAGACGTCTAATCCCACAAGACTTCAGAAGTAGCAGGGAGAGAACCCTCTTCAAAAACAACACAGCAAGATTCTGCCCTAAACCCCTCATTGAATATGTTTCTAATGCCACATTCGAACTCACACTCCCCCACAGACAGAGAAAAACACTCTTGTGGGAAGGGGGAAAATTAGGTCCTGTACTTGGCTGCCTTCCTCCCCCTCTGTGGTTTTCACTGTCAGAGAAGCATCTTTTTTGCATTCTAAAATTAACCCTGTGATATGATGATGAAGCCTGCACAACACGGCACAGAAAAGGAACCAGTAAGCAACAAAGATCACTGCTCAACCCTTGTTATAATGGACAACTCAATGACAGCTATCCAGCTTGCACGGAGAAGGAAGGCAAGAAAACAATCTCCTAAAAGGCTATTTTGGTTTCAGGTTTTCTTGAAACACTCCTACAGTGTGCTGAGCGGGCAGAGATGAAGCTGCCACGGTGAGAGCCCTGGAAGGCAAGGACTCTGTAATCCCCAGCACAAACCTGACTCTTGCTGCAGGAATGCAGCATTTCCCATGGTGCTGAATATCTCAGTGCTGACCTTGCAAGCTGGAGGATCAGAACTGCTCAGTGACAGTGATGGCTTTTGTTCTGTGAACACACAGCTCCGGGGTTGTTGTTTCCCAGTGCACTTCACAGTGTGCCCAGCAGTTTGGTGCACAGCTGCCCTGAACTGGAACCAACAGTAGGGAAGCGTGAAGCTCCACATCAGCTCTGGTCTCTCCAACACTTGTCACCCTGGCAGTCTCAACCTGCATTTCAGTCTCAACATTTAAACATACTGTAAATTAAATAAATAGATCTGGGCAGGGTGAACTTAGCAACTTCTTGCCAGCTGAAGTACAGCATTTGTGCAGGAATTATGAACCCTTTCTACAAGCATTAGCACAAATAGAGGCTTGCAGCATTCACATGACTGTGTGCATAATCAAACGTGAAGAAATGCCTGCTGCTCTCAGCCAAGCTTTGCAGAGTGCCCTGCAGTGGCTGAGTGAGGGGAGCTGTTAACCAAGGCTTGGTGCACTGCTGCAGAGGAAGGGCACTCTGTGAAACAGGGCCAGGAGAATTAATGGCCAAACTCATGGGGAAGGACTTGAAGAGCAAGGCAATGAGATGCTGTGTGCAACCTGGGAAAGGTTCCATATTGCTCAGGCACATCTTCATCCACAACCATGGAGAAAATGAGGTACATTATTTATCATTTCCCTCTAGGAAAGGTGCCCCAGGATTTCTCCCCTGCTCTGCAGCCACACTTTGAAGTGCCATGCCACAATCAGAGACCCTGCAGTCAAGGACTGGACAGATATGATTCTTTTCAGCACCTGTCAGTGCAGCTCCTTAATCCTTATTTAACTCCAGGGATCAACATGCATTGGCACCTTGGGGAAACATACATTACACATTATCTTATAAAAAACAGGACAGATTTGTGTGTTAAAAGAGCTCTTGTGAAAAGGGGAAACAGAAGCCACCCAGCAAAGAGCTTGAAATAAAGCAATTTCAACACACCAATGTGAACCTGGCAGAGAATGCTTCAGAACTTCCCTTTGCATCTCCTTATTTATCACCTGCCAAAGAACAGTGCCCATTTGGTTACCCCTCCTAAATCATGTAACGAGCCCACCTTGTGCAAACTTCAGAGTTGTGCAATCTAAACTGTGTCTTTATTGTTTTACACAAGAAGGGGAGAAGGAAAAGGCTAGCAGCAATAAAATACATAATAGCAAGTTAAACTCCCTCAGTTATCTTGGTTCCTTCCAGAAAATGATACGTTACAAATAATTTATGGAGCAATGGGTGCACTGGTGATAAGTTAATCAGTAGTAGTGCTCAGATAACAGCAAGGAGTGGGCAGGAGGTGAAGGAGGTCTGGACAGACAGTGTTCCCACATGGAATAGAAAGAGATACTTTAGCAATCAAAAAGTCAGTCATGTGCAGTCTCAGTAAAAGGGACTTGTGGCCAGCTGAAGAGGTGGCTGCAGTGATGTCTGTCTGTACACAGGCCATGCTCTATTATAATTCAGGATATGTTGCAATGTATGAAAAGAAAAGTCCACTTTGAAACACAAAAATATTATGCTCCTCCTCAAACACCTGTATTTCACGTGTCTCTGATACCAAGTACAAGAAGTGATCCATTTGAAGTATTTCTTGCACTTGACCCAACACTAAAATTTCGAAATAGTGAGTTATCTCAACATGGGGATTTTTCTGGATATTTTACAAACTGTATTATGACAAAGCAAAAGCCAAGTCCTCGAGCAGTCATTTAATCCCAGGAACATGATTATCTGTGTAAAACAGCGTGATAATGGACCAGAAAAAAAGGAATTTGGGACTTTCTTCCTAAGTCACTAATGGTCACAATGAGTTGCTGAATCACTCTACAGCCTTGGGCAGAGCAGAACTTCCCCAAGCATTGGTTCTCACATCCCTGAGATAATATTTAGTGTACTTGAAGATTCATAGAAAGCTCAACTGCTAAGCAGACACAGGATGTGTAAATGTGTAATGAGCGTAACACAAGCACAGCAACAGGAATAGAAGCACTGAGTTACAGAGGCAGGAGGTGTATTTCTTGGCCTATATCAGTCAGCACTGACATTTGCTATCAAAGGAACTGGGTCAATTCTCTGTGTTTATGAGTAGCTGTATAGATGCAGTTGTGATTCAGGAGGCAAAGTCTACAGGAACAGTTGTACGTTTACATCCGAAATTCTTATTCTCAGTGCAACTGTATTCACTGCTCCTGCTGTTGCTGATTTTTATGCTCTTAACTACTCCATGGATCTCACAGAGTAGCATCATATCTGGATGGAAATCCAGGAAATCCAGCAAGGTTTACTGATATTCAGCCAGTGTTCAAACAGCAAGCCAAGCAGCTGGTATCTATCGCAGGAGACCCATGCAACACACCTGGGATAGCCACAACCTTACCTACATCAACAAAAATAGAAAAAGCCTGAAAAGCCACCAAACAAATGAATCACATTAACTTTACACATGGAAAGCAAAGAGACAGAAAACCTCTACTGGGTCATGTACTGCAGGACAAAGATTTGGGATCAAAAGAACATTTTCAATCCCTTTGAAATGAAGCAAAGTATCACCTCAGTGTACATCACCCTACATGTCAAAGGAAAGCATGAAAAAAGTATGAAAAAGGTCAGTTAAAATAAAATACAAAACTAAAGCCTGGAATTGGAGCAGTTATCTAAGTGAGAGAAACAGTACAGTTAAGACTTTACTGTCAGTTGTACACACCACTTTTGTCAACAATTATTTTAATTAATAAAGCTATTCCATAGGCTACCTGGAAAGGAAAAGAAGTCTACAACAATGTAACATTTCAAATTTAACCAAAATCCAGAGAAAATTTCCATCTATTACAATGAATTTTAAACACACTCTTTTAGCCCTTTCAGTATCTTGCAAGTAAAAGAAATCCCACCCACAAAAGCTAGAGAAACCAAGCTAGAACTCAAAAAAAAGATAAAGAAACTTACAGCAGGAGAACTTCTCACTCAGGATGGACAAGGTTCTGCAGCACTAATGAATTAGATCTTAAATTATACATCTATCTTTAAAAAGAAAAAGTAATCACAGCACAGAGAGCAGTTGCCAAAAAGAGCCCTTGTGGTTTTGCAAGTACAGGACTGTGCTCCTGCTGCCATGGAAACTGAGTCCCTCACTGCTCTGGTCCTGGTACAGTGCCACACATGCTCTCAAGCATTTAATAAATATTAATAATGCATTTAATAATATTGAAGTATCAGAAACAGAACATCTAAAAAAGAAAAAATTGGCAGTAAAACTCACTTTACATGGCTGTAGCCCAAAGGCTTGTAGCCTTGCTCTAAGCCAGCTATAAATCCTGGTCTCTCCTAGTCTCTAACACTTGGTCTTGGCATTAAGTGTGAGGTTAGACTGACTGCCAGGCCTTAGCTTAGGCTGAAAAAAACCAGGAAACCTGGAGGAAAAGCTGAAACACTTCCACCTGTCCAACAGGCACCTCTGCAAGGAGCAGTAAAGTTGTGTGCACACAGTGCTCACACTGGAGTGGTGGGCAGGAAGCCTCATTTCTGTTCTTTGCTCTGCTGCTGACTCTTGTACAACCAGCAGTCACTGCGGTGCAGAAGAGCTCTAAGACCATTTATTCACCTCTTCAGCAGGAGAAGGGCACAGGGCTGCCAGATCTGCCTCAGCTCTGGGCAAAAATGTCACGGTCCTTGCCAGGAACAGAAGCACAGCCTCCCAGGGCATCACCCCTATGGCAAGGAACAGATCTCACCCTGAGAGCCCAGAGACAGCACTCACATCCCTGCTTTAAAAACCTTCTGGCTCCTCACAGGTTAAAATCTGGCTCTTGAAAATGTTTCAGTTTGGAAGTGTCTAGTTTTATTTTTCAACTAGCTTACAGTATTATAACTTTTAAAGTCTAATCAGGTTTTTATCACTTGCATTTCAGACAGAATTTTTTACAGAGCAGAAAATCTGCATTAATTTTATCACAGGGCCTTTTACCCTTTCCCCCTCCCTTGTGGGTATCTAAACATTAATAATTTTAATGGAAAACAGAGTTAGAAAAATTATACTCAGCTCTTCCAACACTTCCTGCACATGCACCATAAAATAGTGAGGATTTCCCTTTGGCTGGAAGCAGCTGTCTGCACTGGCAGCAGAGCACACCAGAGCAGGCAAACTCCTTTTCCACCAAGGACATGCTACTGCATAAGAAAACAAGCAGCAACTCTTCATCCCCATCACCCAAGCTCAGCTTACTGATTTGTTTTCCTGGGCAAAGCAAAAAAAAGAAAGAAAAATTGACATTTTACAGCATTTTATAAGGCATGTAGTGACACAGAAAAGCAGACCTGAGCAGCAACATGCTTTGGGAACACTTTTGAAATTACCAAGGAAAAGCTGCAGCTAAATGGAAAGCTGTAGAAAGGTCATCAGTAGAAGGATCAGGAGAATTTCACACCAAATCAATTCTACCACAAATGCCTCCCTAACACAACATCACAGTCTCCGAGGCACACCAAAGACATGGGAGATTTGTCAGTGAACTAAAAAAGTTGATGACATTGAAAAAGCCAGCAGAAACAAAAGCTGGGTGTCTGCTCTATTAGAAACAGCTGAGGGAATCAATAATAGTTAGACATTTTCGATAAGTGAGTTCACCAACACACTTGGTTTCTCTGGTCTCATAATTGAAATTTGTTCATTTGAATTAATTTCTAAACATTTTCTGATTAATATTAAATTAGCCTAAGTATCTTTCACTCTTAACAACAACCAGTAAGAAATCACATCTCAAACCTGTGCTCATCCTGGGCCTATAGCACTGCAGACAAAAGGGAACTGGTCTACATCAACTTTTTACAGAATCACACACTGGTTTGGGTCGGAAGGGACCTTAAAGACCATCCAGTTCCAACCCCCTGCCATGGGCAGGGACACCTTCCAGCAGACCAGGCTGCTCAGGGCCCCATCCAACCTGGCCTTGAGCACTTCCAGGGATGGGGCAGCCACCACTTCTTTGTTTTCTCTTCACACATTAAAATGCTCTGGATGAAGTTTGCCTACCTTGCTCAAAATGTAGAATATGTTTGTATCCTCTGAAATGACAGCTCTGAGCTCTCTGATAAACAAACCAAGTCACTGACAGTTTTGACTGCTCTTCAATAATTTCCTTCTTGAACTTAAGAATTATATTCACTCTTCTCATTTTCCTTGACCTCAGGAAAGCTTTTCAGTTCATAGCTTGTTCCTGTCACTGTATTTAGAGCAACCCATGTGCTTTCTTGCTATAGCACAGCAGCATTCCATAAAAGCAAGTTCTCTTCCCTCTGTAACCATAATGCCCCCAGTGGCTCTCCCACAGACCCCAGTTCTCTCTTCTGCCTCTTCAGTGGTCCCATTCCAGTCCTCTTTCTTTCCCAGACAATGAGCAGGAGTGATAGAAAATCACCACGGCCTAGAAAGCAGTCTGCATCTAGGTGCTTAATAAATAAAACTCCTCAAGAAAATGTGCCAGCAAATGGGGAAATAGAGATGGGCATGTTTCCCACATGTACCTAGAGTTTGATTTTCTACATAAAGGTTGCAGCAGGTTGCAATTACAGGGAAGATAATCCAGACCCCAAAAACATGCAGGTTAGTTTTCTCAGAGCAGACAATAAGAATATAAGGAAAAAATGAAGATAAATGAATATCAACATTCACAGTGGAACACAAGACATCAGTAAACTGGTTGTGAGCCTAAGCTGGACATAAACACAATACAGACCAGAACAGGCAGGCAGCAGCCTCACAGGCAAGCAAACAAGCCCTGCCTCTTGACACCACTCTTCCCAGTGCTTCCCCTTTGGGGACAAACAAGCAAGCTGGCCACACAACACAGTTGAACTATCTCTGACATCATCGAGAGCATGTGAAAACTCCACGTGGTGACGTGCACAAGCATCTCCAGAGTGGCAGGCAGCCATCACTCAGCACACAGGATACTGTCTCAACACTGAACATAAAGAGAAACTGGAGCAATGGATGATAGAGGACAAAAGTTATAGAATGCATGTGGCAGTTTTGAGTGCCTGCTGTGTCACTTTGTCACATCCCAAAAGCTGCAAGCATGACACACTATTATACTCCTGCATTTCAAAGCCACCCAGACCATATTTAACTCTCCACAGGATCCAGACTTTAGTTTTCAAATAGGCTTTTTGATATCTTTTTACTCCCAAATTCCAGCTCTAGTGAAATGTGAACTGCAAAGGGACCATGAGGCAGCTTCCAGGGCTTTCACACAGGCAGCAGGAGTCAAACTCTCTGCAGATTCTCTACGAAGCCAGTGGGAGAACACGAGTCCTTCCTCCTAACTGAAAGGAAAGTGTGTTTCTGCTACACAGCCACCTACTGTGGCCACAAGGCAGGCAAGGTTTCGGATGCCGTATGTTTACCCTGCATTCTGGACACATAGGAACAGTTTTTGAAACAGTAACTCCTTTCAGATCACATACCTGAGGTAGCCTCAATCCTCTCTATAAAATAACCTATGAACAGTACTCACCAGCAAGCAACACCACAGAAAGGGTACCAGTGCAAAGGTGGGAAATGGAGCTTTAAAGGAGAAATAGTCATTCTGCATCTGGCTGTGTCCCCCTGCAGGCAGGTATTACAAACCTGAAGTGATCTTGCAGCTTGTGTTTCATTTTAGGAAAGTGCTTAAACTACTGATTGCTTTTTGCAACTATACTCTTTGCCACATTTAATGTTTAATCAACATTTAAGCAGAGGTCTTCCAGTCTCTTTCACCTACACTCAGGTCGGGGTTAAGATAACGTGAACCCTACTTACATCAGAAAAATAAAATCAAACACAACTGTCAAAGTAAGAGCTCCTATTTTGCGTCAAATATATTGTGTCTGGCTGCAGTTTCCAAGTTCTTCCTTGTTTTCTGCTGGCTATAGTGGCAAGCAGGAAGAAACTTGTAAAACTGGGGGAAAAGCCTCCAAGAGCCACCCCCCTTGGAAGCAGCTCTCTAGGATTTGCTGTTCTGGGTGATGTGTCAGGCGGCAGCACCTCGGACACGGAGCACACGGATCCCAGGCCTGGCCTGGCTCTGCAGCTTCCACCTCTCCTGAGGGGGACACAGAACACAAGTCAGTACCCCACATTCTGAGTACCTCAAAGAGGTGCTTTTGCTAAAACACTGTGCCTCAGCAAATGGACATTTTCCCCACTATAAAAGTAGCTTTGATGTTTTATGAAGTTGCTGCTATAGCATTACAAAAACGTCTCGATGACTGTGTCTCTGCAAACATTGTCTAAAATAGGTTATAAAAGTCAGCCTTGCCTTTCCAGAGTTTCCTAAGAGGAAAAAGCATCACAGGGAAGGAGTGAAATGCATCTATAGAAATCATGTCCAGAACTGCCCTGGAACCCTGCCCTCATTATGTGGATCACATAGTGCAGATCATGGCACTGCAAGCCCTAAGCTGTGATCAGGTTTTGTCTTCCCAGGCCTATACAGACTGAACGGAGCTCAAGCAAATCATTTTGCATAGAGCAGAGCAAATAGTTTTAAGACAGGTTTACACTCTGCAATAGCTATCCAAGATTTCTAATTCCAGAGTTTAGGACTTCATTTCTCCAGCAATCTGAACAATGTAACTTCCACTGTTTTTCTCGTTGGAGTTTAGTTTCCTTTCCACAGATGCACAGGAACATTTTAAGGAACATCTCTACTCCCTTTTTAATTTCTTTTCCTCAAAATGCTATGAGTTTCTGAAAACATGACAGCAAAAAGGCATTTTCATATTTAAGCAATCTGTTTACTGCTTTATTTTTATACATTTCCACAATGCACACAAATTAGTGTCTGCTCCATCTCTTGTTAACACTTCACAAGTCATGTGCCTACACACAAATGAGCACACTCTCCCTTCCTTCCTGGCAGCCTCCTTGGCTACCATTCTTTTGCTAGCCTAGAAAGACAACCTTGTCCTGGATAAACTTTACACTTAACTTTAAAAACTACTGCTGACCAATCTGGAAGTCATTACTTTTTCCTGCTTCAGTTCCAGTGTTGCCATATCAATTCACACATCAGTCCTATGGTGGGTAACTTGGACTCCCAGCCACAGAAGAAAAAGATTACTCAGTGGGAAGCAAATGAGAAGGACACAATACAGTTTGACTGCTGAAACATTCTCCTTAGAATCCAAAACTCCCTTAAAAAAGCCAACATTGTGCCAGAAAATCTTGGGGACAGGGAGGATGGGGGAAACGGGGACAGACATGGGACACACAACACAACAAGGGACACAAACAAACAAACAAAAATTCAGTCTTGTGCAATGATGATTTCGAGTAGGAAGCAGAGTCCTGCCAAAAAAAAAAAAAATCAACTCTTTCCAGAACTATTTAAGATACTCTTGGTTACAAAATTTTCCAGTGTATACAGACTGTCCCACAAGGAATTGGTTTGATAAATCAATTCTTCACACAGATAAAGACCATCCTGTCTCTTCAACAAGGGAGGATATACACAAGCAGCAATGAGCTATTACAAACACATTATCAACTCTGGCAAAAAGAATCCTCAAGTAATTGCAAGGGTTATCAAGGTCCTTATCAGTACTCACTGCCAGCAGGCTACCTGCATATTCATTTCCCTCTCCATCACCACTCTGGCACACTGAGTGTTCCAGAACAGTTTCTTCCATCGCATATGTTCATAAAATAGTTTTAAAATAAATATCTGTTTATTACAGCAGTGATAACAGAGGCAATATCTAGAAGCAAAAACACATGGAATGTATTTTTTTCACCCACTGAGTTGAACTCCAAACATTCCATATGCTGAAAAGCAGTATGCATTTTCAAAATAAAACAGTGTTCAGAACAATTTAAGTGAGAAAAATGTGCATGACAAATGCAATTTTTGTCTTTCAGCCTGCGTGAAGAAGCAACTGCAAAGTCTCTCTATATATGAACTAAATTAACAGTCATGAGCAATTTCTGTAGTCTGATCCCCAATCAATAATAAATGCCAAATTCAGATTAAAGTGAACATATTTTTACCACTCCCAAACCCAACAACTATAAAAACCCTCTGAAACAAACCTAAATCAGATGCAACAACCATTCTAACACAGCACAATTCACACTGAGCTGATGTTCAACAGGATGTTGTCTTACACTCTCTCTTCTGACACCCTGCTCAGAGGGCTGATCACGAGGAAAAGAAGATAAAACAGCAGCCCAAATCCTGACCCACTCCCTCGGGCAGGGCAAGAGCTCAGGCCTCAGGCTGCTCCTGAGTGTGGAATGCAGGGTGCAGAATCCACCCAGGATGCTCCTCCAGCCACAATGCCAACCTCTGCAAAGCAGTTCTGAAAGCACTGCCCACACGTCACCTGCAGCTCCCCCAGCCTTTGTGCAACAGTGCACTGAGGTTTTAAACAGAAGGCTCCAAGAACACCATTATGTGCCTGCTCAGAGATTCCCAGGGCTTGCTCAGAGGAGTGTCTCTCTGGAAACACAGGCACTGCTGAGGAAACACGCCCAGTTAGGACTACACACCCGTCCCAGGTACTTCTCAGCCAGCCCTGCCTTCCCTGAGTCTTTTGCAATTTGAAACATTCCAAATCTAAGTTGCCTCTAAATAGTGTCATTAGAATTCCTGTAGAAACCATTTCTACATCTCAATTATCTAATGCTGCTAACTCCCCAGATCATAAAGGTAGGCATATATAAAGCCTATTGAGTTCTCTGAAGAAAAACAGCACCAAAAATAAATGTTATAGAGTGTTCATGGGGAACATCTTGTTATAACTTAAGAGTTTGGGAATCCCTGCACTCCTTAAACTAATCTGCTTAGACTTCACTCTGAATATCACCTGACACAGATTTATAGGTGAAGCTGTTAACAGGATAGTCACAGAAAAACACAACCAGTGATTCTTCTTTTCTTAATATATATTCACTGGGTTTATGAACTTTGAAGAGCTGTAATGCACATTCAGCATCTATTATTCTACAGAGATTATTCAAGAGATGTGGTGCCTGCTACAACATTTGCAACTTTAAGCTCCAAATTAAAGATACTTCTCTTCAAGACTTAGACTGTAATTTATTTTACAGATGCTTCTTACACTCCATGGTTGAGACAAATTCTCCTAGGCTGACAGAAGCAGTAAGCAAAGTAACAGCCAAGTTATAACAGCACAACCCTACGAACTACCCAAAATTTATGGGCTTCCACTGATATGCACCAGGGCCACACCGCAGGAGAAGGAAAGAGTGCCATCTTCTCAGGACTGAAAGTACAGATCTTGCTCTCTTTTACCTTACCCTACCAAGGAATCAGTGTTACCTGGCTGACACTGCCAAGCCAAGCAGCGCTACTTGTTCATCTCCCTTCTCACCCTGCCTGCAAACATATTTAAACACAAAACTCACACCAAGCCCACATTTTGTAGGACGCTTATGAGTTAGCAACGTTTCTTCACATGAGCACCTGCCACTGGCCCTGAGCACGGGCTCCCCCGGGCTTTAACACCTCTCCCAGCTGCCCCGAGGACACAAACTGCGCTGTTCCTTTCAGGTGCTCTGAGCAGAGCCGTGCTGGCGGCGGGGGTGCCGGCAAGGAGCGGGCACGGAGAGGGCAGGGAGCGGGCAGGGAGCTGCCGGCGATCGCTACCGCCGGAGCCCCGCGCTCCGGGAGTCCCGGCCGGGCCGGCCCGGCGGAGCCGGCAGCGAGGAGC
>VZRZ01002239.1:411649-464861 GCA_013398175.1 Climacteris rufus | reverse complement strand
CGGGCCCCGCTCGGCTCGGCCCCGGAGAGCGCGGCCGCCCGGGCATCTCCGCTCCCGGAGGGGCCGCGGCCGCAGGGACACCTGCGGGACACCTCTCCCGGGCCGCCCGCGGCCGCCGAAGGGAAGCCCCGCAGATGGCACCGCCGCGCTCCCAGGCCGGGCCCGTCACCCGGGAGCTCCCGCTGGGATAGGCGGGCCTGGGCCCTGCTGGACCGCACTGGGTCAGGCCCTCGGGTCCTCAGCCCCCCGCCGTGGGCCCGGTTATAATGACAGCCTTATTAATGATCTTAATTTTATTAAGCCAGTGAAACACACGGACTCCTTTAAACGGCCTCGAGCCACAAATTGTGTGCTCTCATTACTTCACATCTCCCACTGAGGGATTTCATTATGACCACACTGATGTGGTCATCTCCACTTAATTGTATTAAAATTAGTGAAACAAGTACCAAGTATGCTAAAGGTGGGTACCTCCCTTGGCAGGGAGCGCTTAGCCTTTCTACTGCCCGAGCACGGGTCTGATAAGCAATGACAAACGCTTTACAAGCTGTCAGGGGCCTTGTTTATCACTCCGTTTTCACGGTGCTGATGAGAAAGCAGTTCCGTGTCTTTAATTAACACTGCAGCCTTGGTCATACAGTCAGGATTAACAGCATTCCAGTAATCGTATTATGAGAAGATATTTTTCAAGAATAACTTGAATCTAACATCACAACAGAATTAATATGATTATATGTGAAGTGTCATTTAAAAAAATGTAAAATCAAGCCTAATTTTACATAAAACAATGTAATAAAGCTTTTGAGTTTCAAAGCCTGGAATGCCATTGACTTCATAACTGGGCTGCCATTTTACAATGTACCTGTGTCTTTAACAAAAATTTTGCAAGTCATTAGTCAGCAGTGTCACTAATGCTTTTGAATCATGTGAAGAGAAGAGCTAATCATTGAGCTATTCCACTAGCAGCTTATAGAGTATTAACAATTTATTCAAGCCTTTTTGAAGAATTTTTTAGCGTGAGAAATGTTTGTGTTGGCTGCATCAATGTGATAGATTACAATAATTGCTTAAAGCAAATGAGGTATTTATAATACATTAGGTCGAATTTCTCTTTTTTAAATGTGTCAAAACACAGATTCATAAAGCTACTGCAATTCCTGGCCTCATCCTTCTCTTTCCTAAATTAGTTTATTAGTTTAAATTGGAAGTGGCTCCAAAGGCAATAATGCAGCTATCTGGTATGAAACAGATGTGAGTGTGCAGAACATCAGTCACAGCAATGACTGGCTCTTATTCCTATTGGAATTTTGTTTCATTAAAGAAACCAAACAAACACGTGTTTTGGCCTGAATGCCTCTCATAGGAAACAACACTAATGAGATTTTTTTGAGTGAACTTCTCTAGTGGCATCTGACCAAGAGCAATTTCAACAGCCTTCACTACCCGGCCATTGCAGGGGCTACTGGTAGCCTAGTACCATCTTGTGGACATGTGTGTCTCCAAGGAATTGCAGAGGCAAGAAGGAAACTGGAGGTGCTAAAGGAGAAGTAGATGGGGCAAAATAAGCCATTTGGAATGAAAGAGAAATGGAATCTAATTTCATCCATTATGTTCCAATAATTAAGACTGTTAATTTACCTTTGTGGTTTATTGCTTCTACTTGGTCACACAGCACTGAAATAAACCAACACAAACTAACAGACTAACACACCCTTTAACAGAGCAAGGGGGTACATCAAAACAGTGAAATGTTATTTCTTTAGAGCTCCATCAGCCACCTCTGTGTTGTTTGTCATCCATACCATTCCTTTGATCTATTTCACGAATTATTTTTATAGCTCGATTTTTTTTCCTAACACAGAACCCAGATCTTTCCTCCACACTTATATTTTTTAGCATTGGTTCCTTATATCCATGTATTTCTCATGCTAGCTCCAGATTATACATCAGGGAAGTCTCTTCAGTGTCAGGATGAGTAACTGACCCCCTGCACCCTGCATTTTCTGCAGGCCTGTATCAGTACACCAGGTTCTTTACTCACCCAGGTGTGCCTGTACACACCCTCCCAATCACAGAGTGGGAACTCCATTGGAAGAATCACTCAGAAGCATGTCAAAAGTGCTACACCAAACTTATTTTAGTGAACGTTCCTCTGGTGTTTCCATTGCATGTACACTTTTCCCTTTTGCAAAGCACTACTACCCAGGCTCAGACCACAAGTCCATCGTGAACAACACGCTCCAGGCATTTCCAGCAGTGTGCAATGCCCAGGAGCATTTCAGCATTCACCACATCACAGCCAAGAGGCCACTGAGTTGCTGTGCAAGATGAGGGGACCCAGTGCCATCCACAGTGACTCCGAGAACAGATTTCACCTGATGTGACACTGGGAACGTGGGTGTGATGGTGCCAGGCTGGAGCAGCGGCCCTGCTCTTCCACTCACACTCACACTCACACCCACACTCACACTCACACCCACACTCACACTCACACCCACACTCACACCCACACTCACACCCACACTCACACTCACACTCACACTCACACTCACACTCACACTCAGGGATGTCAAGAAGCCGAACAGCTCCCCTGCCCTGTGAGCACTGTTGGAGAGCAGCCCCTGCCACAGAGAGCTCTCAGGAGTGGAAGGATGGCAGGTGCTTCATTTATTTGTCGATAAAATCTTTGCTAAATGTAAAAAAAGTCTAATGGCAGACTGTGAGGGAAGAGAAACAAGAGGAGTAGTTGGGCTTCCACTGGGAAACTCTTGAAGCTTTGGGGACCAAGTTTCCTGAGCTATTTGTGTTACCACCTCCCTCATCTCCATTGTCCCCAAAACAATTCAATTTCCATCTACAATATATTTCTTTCTTCTTTCAAATGGGCATTTTAAAAAAACTGTTCTCTATTTGTATAAAAACCTTTGAAAATATCCCCTGTCCATTAGGCTGACTTTTTCAGGCTTGTCTTTCAACTAGACAAATCTAATTCCTTCAATCCCGTCACGGCTTTTACATATGCTAATGTAATATGTTTTGCAAAAAGATATTTAAATTAAACCTTTGAATTACAGTTAGTTGAACCAATGCACTAGTGGCCACATCCCTTAAACAGCCAAATGATATGTTAGTGCCCACAATAATATTTACATTTTCAAATAAAATTCTCTTGCCAAAACTACTGTGAGTTTTCAGCTGTATGTGGTATTGTGTATTTCATTAAAAACTAAAACTCATTTTCTACTGAGGCAAAAAACAAACCACAAGCCCAGCAGAGCATAAATACAGGTTCATTTCTGATCAGGACTTGTCCTTCAAATTCTTACACAGCTCCTGTTTTTTACCTGCTGTGTTCAAAATAACCAACAGTTTTCATAACCTTCCTTCCTACTTTTGGGATCCCCAAACCTACTTTTGTTTTTACTTTTTTTAATAATCTGTTTTAAAATGTTTTGCTTACTGCTTTTATCTGTTAAGATACTTTCGTCTTCTGGTTTTGGTGAATTTTTTCAAAATCTGCCCATTTTAAACTGCACAAAAAACTTTCTTCTACTTTCCCTCTTTTCATAGTTTCCCTAGACAGATTTCCAATTTTCCCTTACTATTTTCCGTAAATCCTTCCACTCTTACCCCTGTGGGTGTAGGAGTTTCTCCTGACTCATGAATTTAACTGCAGTTACTGTAGCATCAAAGTTTATTAACATTTTACCCTCCAGCCCATGGCCTTCCTCATCTGTCTCTTTGTAAGGGCACTTTAATGACAAGGTGATATTACTTTTCATTTGCACAAATCCCTTTTTGCTTGTGTGAAAGCAAGTTAGGACTCTTAATTCCTTAGGGCTTTTTTCCCCAATTCATATTATTATTTGTATCTGACTAAATGGTGTCTCTTTGATCTCATTTTTCTATGCTTTTATTTTTGGAACTTTTATTGTTTAAAAATGCTTTGTTTGTCTTCTATAATCTCCTTTGTTTCTTAGCTTAATTTTATTCTCTTTTAACTTCAACTTCTTTACAGAGAACTCCAATCCCCTAAGTCAGCTGTTTGCTGTTTTGCTTTTCATATTTCTTATTTAAATCCATGCTCGGTACTACTTTGCCTATTGAATACACCTTCCCTTTTCACATTTTAGGGACCTTTCACAGCCATTGGGACTTTCCTTTTGCTTGTTTCATGTCTAAAAGGTCAATTTAAACACCTTGGCATACTCCAGGTCTTCTAACGATATCCTTATTTTTAGTTAGCTCATGGCCTAGTAAAGAAAGGAGGACATCACACAATCAGATTTAAATCAAACTACAAACCCCATCAGTTTACCATCCAAGAATAGTCTCTCCTACAAGCCAAAATCACTCACTTCCATGGCCATAATTCTTCTTTGTCCTAAAATCAGTTCTCCTTTATTGAATCACAGGTAGCAGTATGATATAGCAGTGCCACACTGCTGCCAAACATCTCAAGAGCACCTATTGTCCAGGCATGAGACTGCAAATGTAATAATGTAATGACCAAAGCTTCCATTGAAATGGCAACCACAGGGTCAATAACCACATTTACACACACATGGATAACAGTCTGTACCTCACACTCATGGATTCTTGTCTTCAGAGCAATTCCAAATTACAACCAATCTCTTCAATTTTATGTATCTGTAGATAACTGCAGCCCAAGTGATTCCACCTTCACCACCACCTCCTGGTTTTCCTCAGCAGAACAACTGCAGGATTGCCCAGAGCAGCAGTGCCGTGCCCGTGTGGCAGCAGCTGGGCAGGGCAGCTCCCCAGGAGCCTGCGGAGCGCTGCCACACACAAGCGTTGTTTGNAGCAGCTGGGCAGGGCAGCTCCCCGGGAGCGCTGCCACACTCACACTGCGTTTGCAGCGTGCCACCAAATCCTTCTCCTTCCACTTCAGGCTCTCACCTGCCTCTCTGGAGGAGCTCTTCCAAGGCAGTAGGGGGAAGGTGAGAGAGGCTTTGAAGTCCATTGGTAAAGTTTTTATTCAGTTGGAGAGGAGTTAACACAGAACTGCCCCTTTTCCTATCCCAAGCTGAACACCCTGCCGTAGCAGTATCCCTAAGACAACTAAGGATCCCTAAGGATCTCGGAGCGCAACCAAACTTACCATCACAATTAGGACCTCTTCCATTAATTTTAATGAGTAGAAGAATGAAGGAACCAAGGAGAAAAAAAAGTGAGGATTAGGTGTCTGGCAAGACCTTTTGCATGCCAGAGGAGCACTGCCATAGCCTGCTCTGCTCTCTGCTGTTGTACAGTGACTAATCACTGTGAAAGCCAACAAAAATGCAGGCTTGAGGCCACAGTTCCTAACAAGTACAGTGGGATTTTTTCAAGATGTCTCACTTCAAACTATTCATCCTATTACTACTAACAAAGGAATCACGAATTGGAGCAAAACTGAAGCTGACAGTGTCTCGTGTAGCTCTACAGTGGCCATACACCAGTGCTGTAAAGCAGCACATTAATACCACGGGCTGCTGTTTGCTCTAGGGCTCCCAAAGGGCTTAGACACAAACAGGGAAAACCAGGAGCAGCACCAAGACTGGATTAGAGGGGGTTTTTTTCCCTTTTAAAAAATCCTGCTAGCTATATGCTTTGCTCTTCTTTCTTATTTGTTTAGGCTCCAGTGCTGCAAAGTGGTGTATTGTGTGTGGATGGCAGAAGAGGAGACAAGGTCTGGTTCTGCGAGGTGCAAAATTCCCTCAGCTCCCAGCAGCCCTCTGGAAAGCTCTAAGCATCTTGAAGGCTCACAGACAAATTATTTTAGCATTAATTACAACATCAATGAGAAAATAATACCCAAATGGGAATTTAGGATGATGGCTGCATGGAATGCTTCTCATTATTTTGGTATGGATTTTGTATGACAGCAGAACACTTTAAAGCCCATCTTGCTTTCAGGCTCGTGCTGGATCTATTGCCTTCATGCTAAAGCAGTGGGCACAGTCTGTCATCCAATTTGTAAATTCCTGGAGCTGCTTGACAAGGATGTCTTTCTTTATGAAGGAATACAAACCCAATACTTGTTTTCCTCTTTAAACTGAAAACTCATTAAAAGCAAATGTTTCAAGGTTGGACTCTGACTGTTTTTTTCTTGCTTTCTGCTTCAATTTACTAGCTTGTCTTTAATAATTTTTTAAACTATCCCATTAGATATTGCCAGCTCATCACTTTCATTTCTTAAATGATGAGAGAATGAAGGGAGCTTTGAGCATAACCAAAAGATACGAGCTTGGTTAGAAGGGAATTATCTGTCTTTCAGAATGGATAAAAGTCAAATTAGTTTTTAAAATCCCCCCAAAAAAGAGGAGGGGGGTGGGGAGAGGGAAAGAAAAGGGGAACACTGGAAGATCTTTTTCCAGGACAGAAAAATAATCCAATTATCCTCTTGTAAATATAGGCCTGGTGTCCATATATCTCCTCACTCTCCATGGTGTTTTGCTTAGTCAATGATAATATTCTTCTGGGAGCCTCTATGTATAGCTTCTCTAGAGATACACCAGTCACACAGTGCAGCCTCGTGCCATGCATTTGGGAGGAGCCATCAGTGTAAGTGAGTTGTGAAAAACTTGTCTCATTGAAGTTGAGAAATCTTTTCTTTCACAAATGATAGAACAGAGCTCACGCCATGTGTAGAATCCATGTGTGTGTGAGTTTCAGACATACACACTCCCAGAGCTACAGCCCTTTTCAACAAAGTTTCAGAAAACATGTCCTGTCAGATTTCCTGCCTGTTATACCATGCTGAAACAACAGCAGTTGATGGATCAATCCCTGTGGCATTTTGTCATATCACATAAAGCATCTAGTGATAGATGCACTTCAGAATAACATGTCCTAGAGACACAGTTTCTAGAAGCAGAAAACAGCTCTCCTCTTACCCTTTCCAGTACACCCTTCAAAATACTGCCCCATTCCCAATTCTTTCTTCAAAGGCAAAGGGTTCTCTCAGATCCGCAGATGTTGAGATCTGAGCAGATGGATCAAGACAGAAAGGCTACAAGCATGTTACACACTTGTAGTCTAAACCAGCCTACACCAGCCTGGACCCACTCCTGCTAATTCAGCAGGCTCTGGATTTGCTGCCTTCTTGTGCTGCAGCCCTGCTGCCTGCTGTGGTGCTGAAGGCCAGCAGTGGTGCATTTGAATGTCTGCTCAGCTCCTGTCAGACTCCTACAGTTTGAACTTGCACCAGCACTTTCCACAGCAGTTAGTCAAAGCACTTTAATTTTTCCTCATAAGGCTCCTGTTCATAATCACAGAATATCCTGAGATGGAAGGGACCCACAGGGATCACTGAGTCCAACTCTTGTGTGAATGACCCACATGGGGATCAAACCCACAACCTTGGCCTTATCAGCACCCTGCTCTATCCAACTCTTAATCTATTGTCTAAGAAAGACCTTGTCTACCTTTAATTCTTGCTTTAGAAAGCTTAAACATGCCCAAACTAATCTCAAAACTCCTGTTTTGTTTTGTTTTTTAAGTAACTTCTCTGTTGCAATACAACCTGTGACATTTCTAGGATTGCTGGATACTTGTTGCCCACTGGTCATGATAGGCTGCTCTTGGTGCTGGCACAGGAGCCCACGATGCCCAGGAGGGCAACACCAGGCCAACACAAAGCTCTGGAGGAGAGCACTGAAGGGCTGCAGCCAACATCACAGCCCTGCACAGCTGGAAATTCCTTTCCCCTGGAAAATGATGTATCCTGTGGCCAGATCAGATTAAGGAAGCTGGTTTAGAGGGCTAGGACCCAAACCATGGGCACACTCACCTGCTGAGAGCACAGACCTCTAGGACTAACAGGGGCTCCCAAAGACCACAACAAGTTTGTGTAGTTCACCTGAAACTTGATGTGGGCAGTGGATTGTTTCTCTTCCCATTACAAAGCAGGCATTGGAGAAATTCAGATATTCTCACCCAAATGTTTGGGATCTATTTTGTTTTACTCCTAACAAACCAAGTGGGTCCCAAAAACATGGCACAGTGTTTTGTATCTCATGATTCAGTGTAGAGTAACACCTGCTTTCAGTGTGAAAGTGAAACTTCAATTCAGCAAATTACCCAGCCACCACAAAGGCACAGAGGGAAGTAAAGACCACCTCCCTTTGTACAGGTTCACAATCTTATCTTTGCCTTGCCAAAACAAAATCAATAGAACAAAACACCAAGGTTTGGGCCTTTTGTTAATCATTTGACACCCAAAGTCTATAAATTCATTTTCCCATTTCATTCCTTTATTTATCCTGCTGCTCTGAAAGTCCTGAAAGGACAATGAAAACTGGCCTGACTCCGGCTGTCCCAGTCAAATAAAGCTGGCATGGACACGGAGTTACACTTAGCCACCCACCCACACAATTTGAGCTTCCCAGCCATCAAAGCACAATCAAAACTGCATTTTCCTGACTGTCAGTTTCTCTATGCATTTTTTAGAGCACAGATGTAATAGGTTTTACAGGGAGTCCCTTTGATTCGTGCCAGCCTTGCACATTCTCATTCTGCCCCTAATCTCTCCTTTGTGGCACGCGGGCTTGGAGCGGTGGGCATGGATCCCAGCGGACACTGATTACCATCCAAATTCCCTGCTGGAAATGGTCCCATCTGGCAACTGCAGAACCCAAGGCTTCGACCCTCAGCCATTGTTCTTCTTCAAAATGAGCAGATTCAACTTTATTACAGATTAAACGTTTGCTGTACTTTATGTTTAAAGCTAATTCCAAGTTCTATGTCAAAACAGAGCAGCTTTCTCTGCTGACCCTCCTGTAGGGTTTTTTATTTTAAGGATGAATAAAAATTAAGCAGTCCAAGTAATTTTTTTTTTCAATACACATACAAAGGATTGTTCCCCAAGCTTAAATTTTGCATGTCAAGTTTCATCTGGGAGCAGATTCGTTTTTACAGCTCAGTTATCAGCTGTGCAAACAGGCTATTATTCATGTTCATCTAGGGTCTGACAGCATTATTGGCCTCTCAGAAATTTGCCAGGCCAGGAAAATTTATGCAGGAGAGAGGGAAGAAAAATGAAGCGGGGCTGAACAGGCCCACGAAAGACAACCAACAGCCTTGTAGCTCTTACCCGCAGAGCTGAGAGCAGGGCAGCTCTCTCCTGCTGCACTGTCCCCCCAGGCAGCTCTGCACTGTCACCTCTCTGTCCCCAGCTGTGCCAGATGTGCGGGAGGCAGGGCTGGGCTGGCTCCAGGGTGCCCTGGGGAGGAGGCAGAGTTGGCTCTTAGGCCACCCTGCCTTGCAGTGAGGGGTGTACAAGCAGCAGGGCCCTGTGTGCACAGAACCCTGGGAGTATTCCCCATCAAACTGCTCTCCTTACCCTTCAGCCCACCCAGCAGATCTGGTGCCTGGATGATGATAGGTCTCAGTTCACAACTCAGCTCCCCCCCAAACAGCCAAAGTGTACAAACCCAACCTTGAGAGAAAGTGTCCCTCACGTTTCTTACAGTGGCACTCACAATAGAAATGTTTTGTGGATAAACATTGCTCTTCCTAAGAAAGGATAATGTGTAAAACTAGACAGTCCAAATTAAATAAAAAAGATATTGCTGTGCCTTATATATCTGTGTTATGATCTGTTGGTCCTAACACATATCCTACACTTGCAAATGAAATTTGTACCAGTAGCAGCAATCTTTTCTTGTACATTGCATTCTTAAGAGTTTAGTAATCTAAGGTTACTTATTTTTTAAAACACATTAAAAAATCTGGTAATATAAATTCAAAGACTAATTCCCTTAAAAAACAGAAATTCAGTAGAGTTATATTCTCTCTGGTTTTGCCTGTAGTGAGAGGTGGTATTTTCATGGATTTTATTACATCAGCTTTTCAAAATACGAAAATTATTTTCAAATCAATTTTAAGGACCAGAAAGCGTTATATAATGAGTCTGAAAATCAAAAGTAATATTTTTACTTTTACGCAGCAACACCAATGAGTGTTTCATGATGGTTTTTAAAGTCAGGCTGTCCTGGTACCTGTGCCGTTAACATCTGAACTGGTTGCAGTCCTGCTGTAGAAGTTTGTCTTTCTAGGTAGCTTAAGTGACTCTTTTGTCAGTCTCCTTATTAAAAATGCAGAATTGTAGTATCATCCCTTATCAAAAATTAAGCCAGCATGGTTGGCACTGTTATAAAATTTTTAAATTGTCATTGTTTCATGTTACGTTAAAGGCCCCTCATTTGCTTTAGACATCTCTGAGAATTCATCCATCTCCAAAGGAAGCTCAAAGGGCAGGACAGTGTTCCTATGATTAAATGGAAGAGTAAACAATTTACACAGTACAACCTCGTGGTTTGGGTTGGGTTTTGTTAAGCAACTGCATAAGGATTCAGATGTAAAAGATGCCAATACTTTAGAATTTATCTTGAAATAAGCCAGTGTCTGAGTCCTGCACATCAGAATGGGAATTTGTCAGTGGACAAAAAACTGATGATTACCCCTAAAACAACAACATTTAAGTGGAATGGTGGCATTTCTTTAGCTATTGCTGTGGGCAGAGGATCTTATTACTTAATGACCCTGAGGCTGTTCATGGCTTTCATCAAACCCCAAATTCTCTGTCTCCTGCCATGTGGGCAATCAGACTGACCATCATCTTCTGGCACCTTTCTGTGTCCTCAGCACTAATATTTATCTAAGCAGCAGCAAACTTGATATAAATCCACCCTCACAACAACTGTGAGCCACCTGAACACCTCTCATGATTCACTCCCATCCCACTCAGATCTCGATATACGGCGTTGCTGTCTCCTGGAAATCCTCTTGGTGTTATCCAGTATTTCTGTACAAAACCCACTTCTGAAACCAGGGAATCTCTCCTGAGCACCTGGAGCCTAACCAGCCTGTCCCTCTAGCCTTGCAGGGTGATAATTACACATTTTTCCTTCTGTGACTAACAGCAGCATAGGACATACATACAAACAAGGCTGCTGTCTCTGCCAGGGAGAAGACCAGTCTGGCATCTTCAGTCACTACTGCTGAAATTCATCATGTGAAATACCTGCACCAGGCTGACTCTTTATTTTCTTTCTTAGTTTCAGACAAAATAGTTCACATATTTCAGAGAATTAAAGCAGGCAGAATGAATTGTTCCCCCACATAAAAGAACAGAATAACCCTAGAACCATTTAACTGAGAAGGCTTCAGAGACTTCAGATCTTGAAATAGGGACTTCAAATGAGTTAAAAACCATGTAACTTATTTATTGCACACAAAAACTATGCTATGCTTACATTAGAAAGGCTGCTAATCAAGCACACAAAATGGTGTGGTTGCCTGTGAAACAGTAATTCATGTGCTCGGTGCACAGGCACCACGATAGCACTGTAAATGACACTGTCACATGTGCTGGTTTCCACAAGACCCTTGCCTCATTCACTGTGCAGAGTGAACAATGTTCAACTAATGTGTAGCTTTCAATAGTTTATTTTCCCTTCATTATTCACCCTCACCAGGCATTATTTATTGCACGCTATTCAGATTCTGCTTTGAAAACAGAATTATTCATTTCTTCATAGGCTTTTCTGTGGTGCTTATCAGAACAGTGTGAATGCTTCAGACATCAATGCATTCGTTTTTCTAAACTTTCTGGGGTGTTAAGGTTACAGTTTTTGCCATTTTTACGGAACATGAACTGAGTAAGAAGTACCAGCTAAACTTGGGTACCCAGCACAAGCTGTTTAAAGCCTGAGTTTTCAGGCTATTACACAGTACTTCATATATTCAAGATTAAGATCCCAGTGGCCTCAGCTGGAACAGTGATTGCTCAACAATTACACAGTTTACAACCCTGGGATCTTAGCTGTGTACCACAAACCAGAAAAACTCCCAAGCAGAAAACAGCCTCAAAAGGTGTCATTTGATGTGAGTAGGATGCTCAGAATCAAGAGATCTGTGGTGCATGTAGAGATAAAATCCATTTCTCTGCTATTCACTTGCCACAAGAAAAGACATCACAAACCCATCATTTTCCCTTCTGCAGATCCTTGCATCACTGGTTGTGTGCTTTTCACTTTCTGCAACAGGAAAGGCTTTGGTGCTGATACCCTACAGACTATTGATTTATCTCTGGAGTACATTAGGCCAGATTTTAAATGAAGAAAAGGTCCCAAGCAAAAAAATACAGTGTGGAATCCCATAATTACAGATTAACAACATTCCAGTGTGTAAAATAGCTGAATTAATGCTGCACTGGAAACACAGGACAGCTTAACTTTTGTGAACTCTGTCACTTTGACACTCCTTTGTTGTAAGTTTTCGAAATGTGTATGTGCAGTCTGTGTTCTTTGCTCGCAGAAACCACAGCCCAGCTGTTACCTCCTCAGACTCCCGTTCAGGCAATTTGCTTTTGCAGTTGCTGGGCTGTAAGAAGAGGGAGGATGAATGCCCAGCCTGACTCGAAGTATCCCATGATTGCAATGAAACCCTGCTCAGCCCGAGCAGACCGTGCTCTCTGCAGGCAGAGCCATAGGAGTTTTCAGCAGCCATGCCCTGGCAAGTCTGTCTGCACCCAATCCATGTGGATGTTGGACTGTCAGCCTGCAGATGGCTTTCCACAGGAAAAGTCAAACACACAGAAGGAACACTCAGCCAGGGCTGAGAGCAGGAACAGAGTAGTTGAGTAACAAGAGGGTTTGAGAGACTTAAGGGGTTTTTTTTATGATGAGTTCTAAGGTTGTTTTTATGATTTGTTGGTAAATCAAGTTGTTCTTGAGCATAAGTGAGTTTTCTCATCATACAGTCCCTCTTAATATCCAGCCACAGGGAAGTTTGCACTGCCTAAATGGCAGCTGTGCCCTGGTTATGTTGGCTGAGAGCTCACTGTAGTGAGGAGATGAGACTGAGGCAACCAACACCGAGGCAAATCCTTGTTGTGGGAGACTATCTGAGAAGCTGAATAACTGTTGCAGAAAAGGTCCAGCTGGGTGCACAGAGAACTCAGATCTGCTCTTATCTAACTCTGTGAGTCAGAAACAAGTATTTTGACAAGTGCCCTACGCTTCTGGAGAGCTTGTATTATACACCCACCACTATCTTTTCAAATACTTTCACTGCAAAGTAGCACACGGGCAATGAAAAGAACAGTTCAGAAATGCCAGATAATTTCCTCTTTGCACATATATTGGAGGGCTCTTGTTGGAAACACAACAGCAGCTTTGAGCTTGCTCCAAATAGCCCTTGTTGGGCGATATCAAACTTCAAAACAGAAGAGGGGGGTGAAGAAATCCAACCCATCAATACTGCTTCCCTGTATGGCAAATGAGTAATTTAAACTAATCACACCAGCAAAGCTTAGGCTTCAAAGCCTGGAGGATTCTCATCACTTCACTAGTTACTCTTTCAGAAACACCTTTCATGTTATGTGAGAAAGAAAATGAATTCTGGATGCATCCTTCTGCACTGCACAGATACAGGCAGTTGTGCCTATGAGCACAAGATAAAGGGATATGGAGCACCAGGAAATCACACTCACATTAATGGAAGCATTACTGTGCAGGGGTGTGATGTTCCTGGCTGGTAGCTGGCATGGAGCACAGAAAGGGAACACACAGCAGGACACCTGATGAGACAGGTTGGTGTTGTTGCTTAAGAGCAGAGCCATGGGTGTTCAGAGAACAATGCTGGGCCAAAAGCCTGCTCGGGGTGCTCTGCCTGGAGAGAGAAGGCAAACAGGACTTGGGAGCAGGGACAGAGCCCAGGTGGCCAAGAGGAATTTTGTCCCATCTTCAGACAAGGGCAGTCAGAGCAAAGGAGCTTGGAAGTAGCAAAAAGCAACAGCTGGGTTGGGTTGGGCACCCTCAGCCCGCTGTTCGTGCTCCTCCCTGAGTTCTCTCCAACACCGCAGGGATGCCGGGGCGGCGCTGCCCGGGCGCTCCCGCACTGCAGGCTCGCTGCACACCAGCACACCTGGGCCCGTGTCACACTGCCTGGCTGTACAGAAGGTGACCTGTTTGTTCAAATAAGAACTGCTTTAGAGCCAATGATGTTTTTTTCACACAAGGATTAGTTTGTCTGGGTGTAGAATTAGTTAAAAATCAATTACACGGTGTGAAAGACAGAGGCGCTCAGTGATGCTTACTCATGCTCCTAACTGTATGGATCCAGTCATCTCTATATTTCCTTATTTTTCACATATTGGATTTCTTATTAGTTGTCTGAAAAATCACTTTTTTTCCAATAATATTGGTGTTTTCTTGCTGTAAAACATTGATTTTTTCCACACATCCTTCACTCTCCATGGGTATTCCTTTTGCTACTCTTTTTAATGTTTTGACCTAACTGAATATAGCCATCATTAACACAACCAGAGAACTGTGTGTTACTGTCATGGAACACAGAGCATTTAAAAATTAAATTGCTGGCTCAAATTAATTTAGATCACTTGAAACAGCCAGTTACCCTGAGCAGGCAGCTGATTTGAGGACATTGCTCCTGCACTGGGCCAGGTAAGAATCTGCACATCACAATATCCTCCTTCCATCAGCAGATGGTTTGGGGACAGAGTATATCCCATGCAATCCATAGAGGTCAGAGAAACAGGACTTCTGGGAATTCCTGGTTGATAGTTTTCCCCTAGACCATTATAATTACTACCACCAGTGGCTTTACTTTTAAGCAGAACTGTTAATTTACATAGTGTTAGACAATAAAAATGCCTTGTATGGCATTGGATGTTCCCACTGACACTCGAAAAGCACCCAAACTATAGAAACTGTTTGGGCCCCAGCTGGTATTAACACTATTTTTGGAAGCATGGACCACTGTGCATAAAGGTTGTGAAGAATATCCATCATCACTGCCCACACTATCTTTGATTAATAAGGAAAGGGTGTACAGTTTCCAGGGCTGCCCAGTACCATTCATGAACAGAACACATGCTTACAGGGAGATTTATCAATTCAAAGAAGATTTACTATTTTGTTGTCAAAAAAAAGTCCCCAGAAGTCACAGTGAAGGATGAAGTTGGGTGAATAAAGGCTTAGAGCAAGAACTGAAATAGATGCTGCTGTGGACTACACACCCCATTTGATGTGCCGTGCAGAAAGCATTGTGGCTGCTATGCAAAGCTTAGAGCTCAAGAGCAGGAAAATAAGGACACAACTAAAGTAGAATGGATTATTTAGACAGCAATAGAAAAGGGAAACAACATCTTGGGTATTACTTTAAAGCCATTTTCTTTCAGACTGCAGTGTCGACATCTCAGAAATTCAGTGTAAATCCATGTCACTGAAGCATATCTGACCTCCAAATAATGGACTGTGACAGATCTGCTGCAAAACAGCAGGCCCCAATTTACTGGGGTTATTTCAATTCAAGACCACAGAGCTCTGTGTTGCACACATCAAGATTTAGCTCAGTTTGAAGGATCCAACAGGCAGCAGGTTCTCTTGGCCATGACCACACCAGCTCTGCCACACTGCACTTCCCAAGCTCAGAGCAGAGCAAACACCTTTCTCTGTTGCCAGGTATGGTTCTCCCAGATGTTCCCATAACAAAGGGAACGGGTTCCTCCAGACCCAAATGCCAGCTCCACTCTCAGGAAGGGAGCAGCACAGGATGTGAAAAGGGGAGGAATTGCTTGGCTTTGGATGCTGCAGACAGCAGGTGGGGGGTGGGCACCCTCCCTCGCTGCTGTGACAGGCCGGACTTGCTGCAGCTCTGAAAGAGATGCTCCCACTCTGCAAGCTACCTGATATCACCAATCCAATGGTTTCAGGTTAGAAAAGATGGTAGATTCATTTATTTGTCTGAACCAAAGTGGAGCACTGACTTAAAACCAGAAGCCAGAATGACAAATTAACCCCTTAAAAACAGTATTTCTGAAATGGAAAGCACAGTTGTTCAGAAATACAGATGATCCCTATCAGTGCATCTCTGATAATACTGCAAGCTGTTCCAGATTAGATTTTCTTTCCCTGCTTTATCATCCTTTCTATTTAATATTGGCCTAGATCTCATTTATATGGGGTGGGCATGCCTAGAGACTTTACTGCATTAAATTAGAAACTGTATTTCCATATTATCTGTGACATTCACATGCACCTCTATTGATATTTTTCCTTGGTTAATTAAACACTGACTTGAGTATTATCTCACATCCTGGCCTTCCTCTCAGAGGTGACAGTAAGCACTGCATTCACTCCAGGAGCAAATACACACCAGCTGTGATAATAATTATGCAAATTCTCTTTTTTATATATTTTGTAGAATCTATCTTCTGTCCCGTATTCCCTACCTATATTTAATATTTCCTCACCATTACATAATCTGTGAGATTATTTGTTCTCTGAGGAATCCCAGGACAGCTGAGGTGGGAAGGAACCTCTGGAAGTATTTACTCCAACCCCTTGCTCAGAGCAGAGTCAGATAGAACAGGTTCCCCTGGGATGTGTCCAGTCAGGTTCTGAGAATCTCACAGGATGGAGACACAGAGCCTCCCTGGGTAACCTGTTCCAGTGTTAAACCAACTCCTAATATAAAAGCTTCTGACATTCCTATGGAATTCCTGCATTCCAATTTGTGTTCATTATGTCTTTTCCTGTCACTGGGGACCAGTGAGAAGAGTCTGCTCCTGACCACCTTACACACCAAGCGGACAGCGCATTCTGCCATAAAAAGCTTCTTTGATGGTGTGACTCGGACCTCTGAGCATCACAGGCATTTGTGTGCTTTAAAACATGAAGCCTGGTTGGGTATCAGGGAGCCAGGTGGAGTTTAATATGTTGTACCCAGAGTACTGACATTTCCTAGTGCTGTAGTACAGAGGAGAGCTGGAAATGCCTTTCTTTCATTAGTAAAATGACATGACACTGTTGATCTCCAGAACTCTTCCACAGAATTAGCAATATATTCGAGTGCCTTTTAAGGGGGAATCAACCCAGGAACACTGAGAGAAGAGCCACTGTCCATAAAAGAATTCTCTGTGTTCCTGAAGAGCTGAAGCAACTGATCCTGATGACCATTTCCCTGGTGCCAGCTGGCATGAGATGTTAACTGCAGCCATAGGCAGCAATCCCAGCTCTAACATCTCCTGAGGGGATGCAAGGACACAGCTGCCCCTCCCACTTGCAGCTAAGATAGCTGGCGCTACACCCATCTCACCTGTCACAGTGTTTTAGAGGGTATTAAAACAGTCGTGGAAATGGAGGAGAACTTCACCTACAAACAGATGAGTCACCTTTCCTGCAGCACTGTTGAGCTGGGCACGANTAGAGGGTATTAAAACAGTCGTGGAAATGGAGGAGAACTTCACCTACAAACACTGGGATGAGTCACCTTTCCTGCAGCGCTGTTGAGCTGGGCACGGATACAAGGCAATAGTGTTTGGCTGTGGGTGTCTGACAGCTCATTTACAGGAGTAAAGCTGAAGTTGTTAGCAGTGATCTGGGCAGACAGGAATGCTCGGTGTGTGTGTGAACAGGCCTGTGAGGGGAGGCAGTGTGCACTGCCTCGGTCCCATGGGCACAGGTTGGCAGTAACAGGAAAGTGGAATTTGGGAGTCCCTGTGTTTTCACCCAAAAAGACAAAACAGAGCACGGCTGACCCACCCACCATTTAGTATCTCAGCTTGCTCTTAAGAATTTCTATAAACAGGCATAAGGCGTTACTAATAATATTTTTCTAACATAATAATGAGGTGAATCTGAATGCTTATAGCATTAATGCTTTATGAGTTCCCTGGCACTCAGTGAGGTCACTGCTGTGCTGCTGAACCTCTACTGGACCCCGAAGGGCTTCGTGTCAAGGTGTCAGCAGGGGAAGGACCGTGCAAGTGGCCTGGCTGTACAAGTTTTGCTTTTTTCACACAAGTCGCTGAAGCATAGAGTGACTGTCACAGCCCTTTGTTCGAAAACAGCAGCAAGAGAGCAGCCTACATGTGCAGCTTCACAAGGCGTTAATCAGTTGCTTGCACCATTTAATTGCTATCTATTATTTTATGGTTTTGATAAAACATTCAATGGAATTAAAGCCCGAGCATCACTTTCAGCCATTGTTATCCAATTTGGCTTTACTGAAATTGCATAAACAAGTACACAATCTCAACATATTTCAGCACAATTTATGGCTTCAGGGATGTAAGTTCCAGGAACAATTTGATAGAAAATAAACATGATTATTAATAGAAGCGATAAAGGAGTGGGATGATAAAGCAATGTGGCAATCACACAAATACCTAATGAAATAATAAAGTATCCATTCTTCTCACCCAGCTACTTAGTTTTAAAATCTGTTTTTGTCTTCTGTACAAATAACCAGTTTACCTGCATGTCCTCCTGAAGAGGGGAGAATGAGGCTTCAAAAAAAATATTGCTTATGTTTTTCTCAGACGTGTACAAAAGGTAATAGAGGTTATAGAGGAGGTTGTAGAGCATAAATTTACAGTGATGCTATAAGCAAGGGAAAGGAGGAGATAGAAAGATGGAACTACCATATAACATATTAAGGAGCAATAATGTAAAAGCAAACAGTTCAGAATAGAGCACCCACTGCTTCCACTGTCACAGCTACTGATAAACTGAAAAATTAAATTGTTCTGAAAGAGGAAAAGCATGAGACTGTATGACTGGCAAGCTCTTAACAGGGATATAAATATACACCTCTCCCTGACGAGATATTCAGCAGTGAATGTGCTTGAAGATATGAGTTTAATGGGACTGAACTGGACACAAAACATATTAATAATGCCAATAAAACACACAGCAGAGTTCAAGCTAATGTTTAGCTGTCCTTCAAAAAGTGATATGGAAAAACTGCTCAGTACATGAGTTTGTAGAGTTTAAAACTGGATGAAATATGCACCATCATCAATCGTGCACAAAATTGCTGCAGTCTATTTTTTATGAATTTGTAGAGACATCTCAGAAAAGCTGACATACTACAAAGAAATGACTACATCTGTCAGTCCAGTAAATTGGAAATGTACCTCTCCTCCTCCCTCTCCTCCCCATCACTTCCCAAGCAAAGGGGAGAACTCACTTTTCCTTGCCCTGCTCATCTGCCATTGTGGCTGCAGGGGCCACGAGCAGCCTGAAGTTTGCAGGTGGCACATACAGGAAAGCAGCTGCAGAATTATTCTCTGCCACAGCCTGGTCAATAAAACCTGAGGCAATCATCAGTGAGCAACAAGAGATGGCTTCAGCATGGGAGGCACAGAAGGCTGTATAAGTAGCACCACAGAAAACTGCACAGATTCAAGGTTGCCCTTGATTAATTTGAAAAAGTTCAAAATTCTTGGAAGAAAGATCCTTTGAACACGAAAGTCATTGCCATTAGAGCTGAGAACTACTAGGAGTTCATTACATTTAGCCACCTACAGTTTTAACAAAATGGTGTCATCATCTTTTTTTTTCTCCTATTTTCTCTTAGTGTGGCATGTACATTCTCTAGTTTTATTTGAATTTCCTTAAGAGAACAACCATTCTTTGAAATATACTTTTAATTACAACTACGTGCTTTAAAAATTTAAAAGTCATCCAGATGTACAATAATCACAGCAGTAATTTTTAAGAAATTTAAATCAGAAATAAACTAGTTACATTTTTCTGGCTTTAGCTGTTACCTGACAAGTGACACATCCCTTCCTCAGTCCTCTGCTGTCACTAACCATAATTTCACACGACATGAATTCTGTCTCAGCACTGCATCCCCTCACCCCACCTGCTGATCTCCTCATACCTAGAAGTGGAGCAGGTAGGATTTTCAGCTGCTCCAGCTCTTTGGATGGACACTGGCTGTGGGTTCAACAACAGCTCCTGTTTGCCAGGCATCCACGCTGTACAGCCTTGGAAGCTTTTCAGGATTGGAACAGAAGCACTTGTTAGCCAGGCCCACGCTGCAATGGCATATGAATTGATGCTTCAATAGGGCATTGGGCCAGGGAATTCAAGATGCTTTTCCTTTTACACCAGTCTAGAAAGTTTAGATTTCCTCAGTTCAAGGCATAAGACAGCCCTGACAGAAGGTAGGAGACAATACCAGCATCCTTTATGTCAATCTTTCATTTGGAATCTGTTCAGAGGCAGAATTTTTCTTTTTCCTTTTGTCTTTCTTCCTTTAAAGGCCTTTATTTGCCATCTTTTCATCTGTCTCTTTTTTCTTTGGCTCCCAGTACTTTGGGCTAATACAGCAGGATATTAGTCTCCCACAGAAAATGCTGCTAATTAGTTTATTTATATATTTATCACCAGATTAATCTTGTAGGGTACAACTCAGCTATCAGGCTATTAGGATGAAATTCTGCTCACCTCCATTTCTTGAACATGTTTGTACCAATCTGTCTTGTGTTTTCTTCAGATTTATAAAAATAAAGTATGAAGACAGACTTTTCTCCTCCTGTGGTTTATCTAAAGACCAGATTTTGTCACCCTTCCTCATACTGAATGGTCACTTATGACATATACTCTTTAATTGATTTCAGTGGGATTTCTCATGTAGTACACATGGTAAAATCTGGCTTCATAAGCATAAATAAATGCCCTTCTCCCCCAAGCAAGGAAGGGCTTCAAAAGAAAGACTCTCTGTGATCAGAAAAAGACCCTTATTAATTCCAGAAAATTAATACAGCAGCACCAGCAGGACCACAGCTTCTGACATACAGAACCAAGAGGTCAGTTCTGTTTTCAGTATAAGAACTAAGAGGATTTCATGCCACAATTTAATCTAGTTCAGTGGCTTGACATCCTCACCTGGCTCAATTCCCCTTTATGTAATGATCCAGTTTGCTTAAATGGTTCTGCTACTCCTTCTGTTTTCACTGAAGGTTTAAATCCTTCTTCAATCCTAAAAGACATCTAAACCTTTTGAAAGCAAAAGATTGCTTTAAAGTGTCATTGATGCTTATCCTACCCAGGAACTACCAGGAAATATGATAGGACCCACATCATAGTCCCACTGTTTACTGATAGCTTTTGTGATTCAATAATAATATAGGGCACTGTCTGCTACACGGATTCCTAAAAAATAGATATCTTCAAATAGAACCCAGGCCCAAAGAACCATAGGAAACCTCAAAAAATAAAACAAATTCCTGATGTTTTTTGGCTTCTGTTCCTCTACTAAAAGCAGCCTGGGGTAATGAGAGCAGCTGACCCCGTGGCCACCTTTCATAGGAGATTTGGCATTCTGGCCCCCCTTGGACCAAAGCTCAGACTGGAATTTATTTCCACCATGCTTTGTCCAAGTAAAAGCTCTTCAGGCAAGCAAGGGATGCAGCTCTTACACCTCCAGTACAGTAGGAAGGGAAAGGCTTTCCTACTATAACAACCCAGTTACTTTCACTGATTTCCAATTCTGTTTATCAGTTACAGAGAAGATGTAAATCAGGCTGAGATGGGGCTGAGGAGACAAGGGAAAATGTCCATGGCTGAACCAGAATGGCAGGGTGACATTCTTATCTGCCTGCTTTTGCATGCTCCAGAATCCACATCTCTGAGCACCAGGAATGAAGCTGCCTCGTTCACAGGACACATGGGAGTGCAGCATTCACTTCTGCTGCTGTTTTCTTGGACAGTACTTGAGCCAGCTGATACACATAGATAGGTACTGCTGCAGGCTGGGTGCCTCTCAAGCCCAAGGCTACAGATAAGCACATTTGTATTGCTTGTGAAGCAGGATATTCCAAGATCTCAATTCTGAAGGAGTTTTATTCCAAGGAACACTAAAATACAAGGAATTCCTTCAGTCCAAATGAGTGAGGAGGGAGCTGTTAATGACAGCTGAACAGCACCCAGGGTTGGTTAGGTCATGCCCCACCACATGCAGCACTGCAGGCACCAAAGGCTGCTGCAGGGGCGCCAGAGCTCTCCTGCAGCTGCACCGAGGCCTGGCAGGCAGCAGCCAGGCTGGGCAGGCTGTCTCTGCCTCCTGAGCAGCTCAGGGGTCTGTGCCCGCTGGCATCTCCACAGGACTCCAGGGTCAGGGAGCTGGAGGCACGGAGGGAAGGCTCAGGAAAGCAGCTCCAGGTGCCTTGGCACTCCTCTGTGCTGTGCCCTCCTCAGCAAAGAGCTGCCTGGGGGCAACAGCAGCCTAAATGCCAGGCTGGATTATCCTCTGCCCTTGGACTCACGAGATGGGATAAAGAAAAAAGCACTGAGCTTGCTGTGGAACATCTGGATGCAGGTTCCTGCTAAATCACAAACATCTTGTGGAAACACAAATGACAAGGAAAGGACAGATCACTGCCAGTTAAGTTTCTATATCTGCACAGTAAAGTGCCACAGGGGAAGGCAGGAAGCAGCAACCTAAACAAGAGAAATTCTCTTATTCCAAGAGGTCAGTCCAGCTTGTGTGTGCACCACCCCAGGGCAATGGCAGCGCTGGGAGCACGTGCTGGCACAGGCACTTCTCAGACGCTTTACAGCATATTGAGGCTTCCCAACAATGCAAAAATACTCTGGAAATTGTTTCCAATCATTCTGCCTTACCATTCTCAACTGAAATAGAGGATTTGGCTCCAAAAATGTCAGTTACATGAAACGGCTGAGATAAATACCAGGGTAACAAGCTCTGTTTTTTTAAAACCTGTGAAGTAGATGAGGAATATTCATGTAAACACTGTAACAGATTTAAAGAATTATAAATTAATTAGGTCAAAGTAATGTCAGTCAAGATTTTGCAGAAAATAGCATGAATTTTTAGAATAGATATAGTCATCATGTTAGAATAAACTTTAAAAAATCAAAATAGAAGACTAAATCGTGACACCTTAAAAAATTTGCAAAGGGTGTTCACTCAGTACTTTCCTAAATCATATGACTTTGCAGACTTGCATTTCATACACCCAAATTAATCTCACAAGGCATTTGGGAGACTTTTGGAGAGCCTTTTGACCCATTCTGAATGAGCTGACAAATTGAACCAAAATGGGAAAAGAAAATTAGTACAGACACTTTTCAATAACTTAGATCAAGGTTAACTCCTTTCTTCTTCCTGGTAATGTTTTGTGTCTCTCCCATCATACCATACCAGAAAGAGAAGGGTCAATATGCAGCAAGTCAATAAACCTCGAAAAAAAATCAGGAACAAATGTTAAAATTTCCCCAAGCAACTTCTTAAGACACTCCTGGACAAATTCTTTAAAGCCTCAGTGGTGTGCTGATTTTGGCTGGGATAGAGTTCTTTTCTTCACTGTAGCTGGTATGGGATTATAATTGGGGTTAGTGCTGAAAACAGAGTTGGTAACACAGGGATGTTTTAGTTATTGCTGTGCAGAGCTCCCACAGAGCAAAGGCCTTTTCTGCTCCTCACCCCAGCCCACCCGTGAGCTGGAGGTGCTCAGGGAGTTGGGAGAGGACACAGCTGGCCCAGCTGACCCCAAGGACTGGAGGATACCCCAGAGCGTTTTGTGTCGTGCCCAGCACATAAAGCTGGGGCAGAGGAGGATACCCCAGACCGTTTTGTGTCATGCCCAGCACATAAAGCTGGGGCAGAGGAGGATACCCCAGAGCGTTTTGTGTCGTGCCCAGCACATAAAGCTGGGGCAGAAGAAGGAGGAGGGGACGTTCAGAGTGATGGTGTTGGAATGCCCAAGTCACCATCACACGTGATGGAGCCCTGCTCTCCTGGGGTGGCTGAACAGCTGCCTGCCCATGGAAGTGGGGAATGAATTCCCTGTTTTGCTGTGTTTGTGTGCCTTTGCTTTATCTGTTAAATTGTCTTTGTCTCAAGCCAGGAGTGTTCTCCTTTACCCTCAGCTTCTCTCCTCGTCCTGCTGGTGGGCAGTGAGTGAGTGGCTGTGTGGGGCTGAGGAGTCAGCTGGGGTTAGACCATGCCAGGTGGGCATCTCCAGACTCCTAAAGTCTTCCACAAACCTGGAGCTATGTCTTTTTACAAATATGTATCATGAAAATGCGTTAGACTGATAATTATTTTCTATTATTTATTTCCTCACCACCAACAACACATACATAATTCACGTGATGCACAGAACAATGAACAAGGTAACATGGACTGTTCCTACTTGCTGGTGATAATCAGAGATTTTTTGTCTCTCTAGACTAATTTTTATTTCATGCTTCTGAGTTTTGGGCCTTACCATGAGGTTTGAACTTCAAAGCAGCACAGCACAGAACAGGACATGTTTGCCACACATTTTAGCACCAGAGGCAGCTGCTTCTATTATCTACTGGCTAGAGCCTGTTATACAACTCATGGTACAAAGAGCAAAATAGATTAAAACATTTCATATGGAAGACAGCATCGAGGACTTATATAGTGATGGGTGACAAAATATTAATTAGATATGGCAAGCTATCCAGGGGAATAAAAGACAAAGAACAGGCAGAACCTGCTCGTCCTTGCTGGCTTTGAACTAATGACACATCAAGCAGGAGCTTCCTGCACTCAGTGCCAAAGTCACGAATAATTTGACACTTCTCGGAGGACTGTTGATTTTACCAGACATTGAAGGGCAGTAAAAAGTTTCCCCTAGTGACAGAATTGGCAAAACTGCCACTGGTACTACAGTTCAGGCTTGAAGTCTGGAATTAAAAGATTTGAAAGTCTTTTCAATTATCGTTTTTTTCCTGCTTAAGCAAATATTGAACTATATTTCTTTTATATTTTATAAATATTTTATTTTTTCATTTCTTTTGTGTATTTCTTCCCTGCCAAGTCCTCCTTTACAAAAAGTGGCAAAAGATGAGCCTTTCATGACAAAAGCATGCAAGTTACTAAGATTAGTCTCATTATTTGTTGATCTTTTTTTCTCAACAAATTTGCAAACTGCATAGTAAATATAACAAATGCAAGCAAGCAAGCGAGGTGCATTAAAGAACTAAATATTTTTAATCAGTGTGACTAGATTAAACAGCTTCTTAAATATTTCAATGTGGCAATCCTTTAGGAAGTGTTTATGACAAGCTTATAACAGTGCCAGGCAAAAGACAAAGTGGAATCTATCCAGGCTCATCCATATTTAAGTGTGTGTGCTCAGTGCAAACATGGCTTAGGGAACGGCGGTGACATCTCCAAACTCACGATAGGTGGCAGCAGGAATGTTGGCAGCAACCAGGAGAGATGCAGGAGAAAACAGGAAAGTTGGCAGCAAGAAACCATTTGAAGGTGTAAATGAGCTCAGGAGAGAAAACACAAAGGGAATGCAAGTCCTGCAGGCCAGGATGGGCTGTAGGTTGCCAGGCTATCCCAAATTTCTTGCAAAACTTTTACTTTGGGATATTGTGAGAATCTGAGTGAAGAAAAGATACCAGCTATAAAATAATTTGTTTCTCAAAATTGTGAACAAACTATTCAAGAAGTAAGGGGTGGGGGAAATCTGAGATGCAATAAGGTGGCCAAACATTTCAGCTACATCTAGAGTTTCAAGCTGCCAGGAGTGAGAGGAAGGCAGGGGGCATGGATCAAGCCCTCATGAACAGCAGCCTAAGTGAAAACACAATGGGAAGAGAAAATATTTCCAACATTTTTTCTCTGTGAACTGTTCCAGGTGCTGTGACTCCAGCCTGTCTTTTTGAGGTGGAAACCTCTTTTTCTGCTGTTCAGCCTGCGTGGCACATATGACTTTAACACTCACTGCAGGGAAGTGGGGGTCCCCAGATTGCTGAAGGCTCAGCTGTACACATGCCAGCCCTTCCACCTTTCATTTCAGGCCAGTAAGTCACTTATGGAAACAAAGTACAGCTCCTATTTTCTGCCAACTCAATTTATTCTCTCCATCTGGAACATAGTCCAGCATTACAATACAAGATTAGTCTTTTCCAACATACCCATCTGCAGAACATAAGCTATCAAAAGGTTAAGGTCCATTCTGTCTCCAGTTCCTTCCACTTTTAAACACTGACAAAACCTCGAATTTTCCAAGGTATCACCTTGAAACTAGCCAGTAGAAAAACACTTTTTTTTCCTCTTCCTCCCCAGTAAGACCACGGTTTAGTTCCAGTCTCAGAGGGTCTCTCTGGGATATCAGCAGATATCAGCTGTCTGGAATTGGACAGAGCAACACAGATATATATAATGGAGTGTGTCTGAATGTGGAACTGGCAAACTTTCTTTGAGGGAGAGAATCACTGAATAGACAGCCCAAGAGGAGGAAACAATTGTCCTCACAACTCCTACTCCAGGAGCCACATCCGAAACCACGGTGATATTCTACCCATAAATTGAATTTGCTCAAAGTGGCCATTTAGTAGGAAATGTAAAATGCAGTCAAACAATGGGACAGAGGTGAACTCTCAGCAAAGCACAGGTAACAGTGTGAGCACCAAGGAGAACCACCACAGAAACACTGACCACATGTGCCAGCAGCACCGACCTAAACACAAGAGATCAAGCACACTACCGTGATCTATCGTGTGTTTTGATCAGTGCCAAAGGAAAAAACAAAGCATCTACTGCACAAATAACTCTCCAAGTTACTGGATTTACTCTGTAAAAGCTACCTGTGTAATTGATGTGCACAAGCAGCAACATGAGATGAAAATATGCCCAAGGAAGAAGGGAAAAGGCCAAGCAAATAGAGTAGGAAAGGAGAGGAAAAAAAGGGGATTACCATATCTGCCTGTATTTCTGCTCCTTCTTATTTCCTTATTGCCAGTGTTTTGCACAAAGGTTCTGCAGCTATAACACACAGAGACCTCACAACCCACAGAGAAAACTATAAATATATCAATATTTTCCACTTAATCTATATAAACTTTTAGGAAGTGGAAAAAAAAACCAAAAGCAAACTTCTGAATTTGCCTGATCTCTAGTTTTTGTGTTTCTTTTTTTTTTTTTTTTTTTTGTAAACACCAATTAAGGTCAGCAATCTTGGAATGCTCAGTATTTAATTAGCATTAAGCACAAGACCAGACAATGTTGTATTTAACTTGTGGTTTGGGACTTAAGAGTTGTAGACTTTCCACTGATAGCACTTGGGGACAGTTGCCCTCAGGAATTACATCTTCATTAGTATGAAACCCCTCTCTGTAAATTGTTGTGCAATCCTAACTCTGTTTTTAAAACACTGAATGCAAGGAGAGCTGTTCCTTACAGCATGGCTACCTTAAAACCAGATTAGTTTTAATGTATGTAGACACTGATGCTTTCTTTTGTAACACCGTATGCACAAAAAACTTTTTCTGTTCCTGCCAATATCCCAATTTGCATGCTTTCTGTCACATCAAATGAAACTGCTCATTGCAAATTGGGACATAAGCTGCCACTTGCATTCATGAATATGTGCCTGCTTGCATTTAGCACTTGACATTGTAAAGCACTCTCGAGCAGTTCTGCAGGTGAAAAGGCCACTCACTATCAGCAGCCACTAGAGATAAGGAATATATGGGGAAAGCTTATCTGAATCCCAAGAATTTCAGCTTGAGCAAGTTTTTCACACTATTCATTCCTTAAAAAGAAACGTGAAAGAAGCTTTTCCCCCTGTCTGTTTCTGGAGACGGACCTCTGCATATTCACAGCAACCTGCACAAGGATTTCTGTGCTGCACTCCACTGTTTCCTGCACTGCACTTTGCAGGGTAAGAAGACAGACAGGGTGACCCTCCCACAGCAGCTACAGGGGGCTTCGGCCATTAAAAGGTGCTTCAGGAGACTCAGAAGAGCCTGTGGGTGCCAGTGCCTCTTCACCGCTGCTCCACAACAGCATTAAACACTCGAAACTGTCAGTGTAATGATAAAAATAAAGCCACGAAAGTGACCCACTGAAAGAATCTGTGCAGTCTAACATAATAATTTATTAATTTGTAATTTCTCTCCACATGCACACTGACCATAGCTATAAAAATGTAAAAAGCACTCTTCCCTTTCTGGTTGAAATGTATCTCCTCTCATAGCATGGGTCTCACAGGATCAGCCTTGTTAGCACTCGGTGGAAATGGAGAGGGTTCACCAGAAATTGTTCACATTGGGTTTGCTCAATAACGAACACAGATCTGGGTTAGAGCCTTGGGCTCCACGCACTACGCTGCCTGTCAGTGCATCTGATCAGCTGAGTGCTCTGCAGGGCCATGGTGTATTTAGCTCAACCAATTGACTCACCCAGCTGAAAGGCCTCTGTCTGCACTGACTCAGAAGTTACCTGGTAAGGAGTGCAGAGCCATTCTCACATGAGATCCTGCTCCTATGGAAAACAGGCAAAATTCCCACCGACTTCAGACAATTCAAAGTCAAGCTACCAGCAGTTTGGGCAACAATAATGTAATCTTATTTTTAAGTGCAGGCAATTCAATTTTACACCCAGTTTTTAACTTTTACCTTTCTTTTCCTTAGCACTTTATTGTTTTGTCATTGTTGTTTCCTGCCCCAGCATTGGCTCTTCAAGGAAACCCATTCATCTCAGTTTGTGAGACTGACAGAGCTCATCACCAGCTCACAGAAATGATGGAGATAAACAACATGCAGTTTAATTCAGATTAATGGCTGTGACGACACTGAGCTCATGGCAGGAGCAAACAAAAGGCCTTACAAGGTGATGATGACTGTTGCTCTGGTGAACTATGAGCAATTTGTACAGGCTGGAAATTGGCAGTTAAAAGATTCACTATCTGCTAAAGGCATCTATTAATAATAAGCCTTCCAAAAGATAACAGAGGATTTTGAAGACAAATTGTCAGCCACATCTCCTTTACCTAGGCTGCCCAAGGAAGTGGCTCTGCCAACAGAGTAAGTCTGCAGCAGAGAACAGCTTTCAAACAAGGAAATTGTGCTTGAGAAGTAAGACTTAGCCTGCAGCTTGCCCAAAAAGTCACCGTGTCAGTGCACTTGCTAATGAGCACTCATTAAGACAAAAGTAAGTTATTGTAATGATTACTGCCCAGTAAGGTAAAAGTTATGTAACACACTACCTCGGAATGTCACCAATAACTGACACAGTGCTGGAAACTCAGGTATCTTCAGAAAAGGCAAGCATTAAATAATCCTGGAAGTGACACATGCCCAAAGTTCTGCCTAGCTGGAAAAAGCCCATGTACAAGGCAGAGTTCTCAGCTCTGGTAAACACTTACTGAAACACATCTGAAATCTGTTTCTGGGGCATAAGGAAGACACATGTTCTGCACGGAGCCATTTCGGGTTCTGTCCTTCCATGGACTGAATGTAGTGGAGTTGCCCATGGATCACTGGTTCATGGATCAGTGAATCTGCTCAGTGAACTTACATCTGTTTATACCTGACCAAATTAGCTTCACCAAATCAATCCACAGCAAGATGGCTCACCATACTGAATGCATTTTCTTTTATGAGAGACATTTCAGCAAACCATGAAACATAAATAATGATTATTCTTTAATCCAGTGTTCGTAGCTGTTTTCATCACTAATCACACACCCATCTCCCCCCACCAAGCTAACAGCCCAAAGCATTTGTATGTGAGCATCCTCACGTGTTCCTGCTGGAGTTCTGCAGCCCAGGCCAACATCCAGGCTGAAGCACAGCACACACAGCTCACCAGAGGAATCCAGGAGTGCAGGACCAAACTCTGATGTTTTAGGTTAGAACATTAATTTCACCTGCTCATAAAAGTGCGAGAATAAATAAACAACTTGGGGTCAGGTATTCAAAAGCCGGATATTTCAAGATTTCACATTCTGATGGAAAGAATTTTATTTACAATTTGATGGCACTTCAGATTTGCTGGGAATAAAAATAAACACACACAAAATGAACAATAGGAAAGTGATTTTGTGCAGCCATAGCTCTATAATACATTTATGGTGACTACTGTAAGGGTTGAGTTCAATTGGATTGCTTTGGATTTGTATCACAGCACTGTATTCTATTCTCATTTGGACTGGTATCATTCTGGAGTACTTTGATGAACAATAGTGGGATTACTCCAGATTTGCATTGAAGGCAGGTTGCCTTTGAACTGTACTGTATGAGCAGTACAATCTAGGACACTGGCTACTTAAACACATGGCACTCAGCTGGAAGCCTTTTCACAGTGTTCAGGTAGGGCAACAACAAGGACCAAGAAACCTACACAAACAACTAATACAAATAAAGATAAGATCAGGTTATTTACAGAAACTTTCCAGCTTCACAAGGGTTAGAAATATGCCTATGAAAACTATATTTTTTTCTTATTGTTTCTGAAACCATTAATCATGGTGGTGAATATGAAAACTATCATTTAGATGCAGCTGGGAAAATAACTTATCTACAGCTGAACTGGAACCAACTCCTTAGAAATCAGTAAATGAGCAAATTTTTAATCATTACTAAGTGCAAAATTATGCAGAAGTGCTCAGGGTTCCGAGGCTGCAGTGTCTCCAGCTGTCTTTAGCAAACAGGCAAGGGAAAAGGAGGAATGTATTTCCACTGCAGCTACTGCTGTCTGTGCATTTCTCTCTTACCCAGTACATCGTGACCCTTTACTTCGTACAGAATATGGAAGGATTTTCCAGTGCATCCTTTTCAGCCATACAGGTTCAGAACTCGACTGTGTGCCCACATGGAGATGTTCTTCCCTATTGTGCTGGGTTGGCATGGCAAGGTTTTGGGGGAAGGGGTACAGGGGTGGCCTCTGTGAAAAGTGTCCCCTGTGTCCAGCAGAGCCAATGGCTGTCTGTTCCAAGGCAGACACGGTGCTGGCCAAGGCTGAGCCCATGGAGAGAGAGGTAGAGCCTCTGGGGTGATGTGGTTAAGAAAGATGGGGGTAAAAAACTGCAGCAGAACAACAGGAGAGAGAGGAGTGAGAACATGGGAGAGAAACAGCCCTGCAGACCCCCGGGTCAGTGGGGAAGGAGGGGGAGGACCAGGGGAAGGACGCACACTGGATCAGCTTGTGCAGGATTGTTCTCCTGTGGGAGGAACCCCAGGCTGGAGCAGGGGAATCGTGGGAGGAGTCTTTCCCCTGAGCAGGAAGGAGCAGCAGAGACAGCTGTGATGAACTGAGCACAGCCCTCATTCCCTATCCCCTGGAGCTGCTGGTGGGAAGGAGGGAGAGAAAATGGAGAGTGAAGTTGGGTCTGGGAAAAAGGAAGGGGTGGGAGGAAGGTGATTTAAGATTTGGTTTTGTTTCTGATTTTGATTGGTAGTAAATTAATTCAATTTTTCCAAGTTGAGCCAGTTTTGCCCGTGACAGTAACTGGTGAGTGATCTCTCTCTGTCTTCACCCCAACCCACAGGCCTTTTGCTATATTTCCTCTCCCCTGTCCAGGTGAGGAGGGGAGTGGCAAGGGTGGCTTTGAGGGGTACCTGGCATCAGCCAGGGTCAGCCCACCTCACCTGTTATTCTCATTAAAACCTTCTAATTCTTCTGTTTGAAAGCAGCCAGCAAACTCAGAATGTCCAGTGGAGATCCTGGGCACCAGTTCAAACAAGCTCACAGATCTGACAAAGCCGCACCAGGGATACTCTGTCCCCATTCCAGAGGAGAGATGTGATCAGTCCAGCCTGTTATTACAGCAGGCAGCTCTTGCCCTGTGGCAGGTTGGTCTTACTACACAAACATCTAAGGGCTCTAACAGCAAGATTATATTTCATGATCAATCCAAAAATAGTTTGAGAAATGTTGCTTTTATTCACAACAACAGCCATGAATCAATGGCAAGTATAGTAACACAAGTCCTGAAACTGAAGACAGTTTTCCTTTAAAATAACAAAGCAAACTGAAGCAAGGTTCTATGATTCTAAATTTCTTTGAAATGTAACTTAATGGTACCATGCCACAGTATGTATTAGATATTAAGCTAATAAAATGTACTACTAAAGCATTAACTTGAACTCTACAGTAGCCCACTGATGGAAAGCTCCATACTTTTTAGGACAGCAACCTATCCATAAGACATGGCAAACAGCAGGTTTGTTTTGGATCTTTTACAAACACTGTTTGTTTGCTAAAGCACAACAAATTGCTATGTTGCTCCGTGTGCTGTATACTCAGGATTTCACAAAATGAATAACAAATCAGACCACGTTTAATGTTGGAGGAGCACCACTGAAATACCTTGGAAATGTCTGTGTCACAGGTGTTCTCCTGCAGATTCTACCCCAATGAACATGCAGCTGCTTATCATCACAGAAGGCAGAGTTCAGATAAGAGGAAGATGTGACATGTTGGTTAATCAGGGAGAAGACAAAAAGAAAAAAAATATGCTTCTGTCTCTAACTCTGTTTTCTGCACCGCTGAACACTGAGACACAATGTCATTTATTTCAACCATATAAACCACGACCACGTATTTGTGGATGCAATTACTTCAACTTTATATTCACTAGCTTGGAAACAAGCTCAATTTGTCTCCTTCCTCAAGGAAAATAGGAGCCATAATGCAGAAGTGGAGAGTAAAGATGTCACATCCTTTCAATTCAGCCTCGCAGCTTCCTTGTCTCCAATAGCAATCCCTGTTCCTGAGCTCCTGGGGACAGGTTTGCATACATCTCCCACGAGCTGCTTTGTAGGAGGATTAGCTTTGTGGGATGAAGATACGAGGAAACAGGGAAAGATGAAAAGGTGTGGAAGTGGGCAAGCACCAGGATACAAATTCTGAGCTTCCCTAAGGAGCATCACTCCGAGATGAGCAAAAGCTCTAATGCTCTAATTCTCATTGCAAATATTATTCCTCTGCTGTTGGATGGCTAAAGAGCCACTTGAAGGATGTTTTACTTATTACTGATAGTAGAAAGCAGCAGTTAATTACTTAAGAGTAGAATACTTCAAAAGAGCTTTTTGTGCATATTTCTAGCCATTAACAGCAGCACTATAAACCTCTCTTTAGACAAATAGCAAACTTAAGCAGCACTGAAGTCCCTGAAAATACCAGAGCATGTTCTCAAGGAAGAATAGAAGAACTACTAATTGCTCATGTAAAATTTCCAAACCTCATTAAGCTACAGGAAGGCAAAGTCCAGTGTCAAGATCTAGATTCATTTTTGTCCTTGAACATTATTAAGTTAGTGAGCAAAATGAAGGACTAACAAAGAGGAAAGATCAGACCAAAACAATAAAGAAAAGAATAATTTTCCTAAAAAGAATACTGAAGAAAATAATAATTGTGTAAATGCAGCATGAAAGATACCAAGGCAGACTAGCACAATGCAGCTGGGTGCACCTGCAATGATGAGACACAAACCAGTCCTACGACAGGGCCAGGAAATTATTTTAGTATCTTTGCTGCACAGATACACTTTTAAGACATTAATACTTCAAAGGCTGAAAAATTCATAAACACACACACAAGGCATTAGCATTGTATCTGTACGATGAAATGCATTTTCACATGGTCATGCTGATAAAAGCAGATTATCCAATTAATGGGATAAATAATTACAGATTCACTTCATGGAAGAGCATGTTATTCTAAGAAAATTGCTGTAATTGCTGGAGGTGCCCTGCAAAGTATTATCCATTCCTAGCTGGCTGAATCTTAAAACTTTGACTCAGCTTTTAATAAAATATCCTGACTAAACATGTTAACTATGCTCCTAAGAAATAACCTTGAAAATAAGCAACTAATTTATCAATGAAGGGCACCGTCTATCTCTGTGTAAACAACTCTTTATATTCTGGACATAAATCCAGTGCTTATTAGATAAAGAGAAGGCAACTTCATTGCTGGAAAGTGAATGACAAGACAAGGAAAAGGAAAATCACTAATGCCTTACTGGGTGTGGATCCCAGAATGATGTAAGCAATACCATAAAATAAACAATCAAAATAAATGTGAAATGCTAACAGGTCACATACTAACAACTTTCATAATTTTCCTGTCTCTGCTGAGTTAGATACTTGAAAGTATGTATGGGAAACTTCTTTTACTAGAGGCACCTAAATACAAAGTCTAATTCCAACTTTGATATTTCCACCACAAAGTAAGTCATTTTGACTGAATTTCAACTTTAAAGCCATACTGCCTAACAATAAACAGCAATATTTGAATTCTCTCTGTCAAATTGGCCTAGAAAAATGGGACTTATTTGACATCCTCCTATCTATTTAGTAAGGAAACTAATATAAATCTTTTTATACTGTAGATGAGCAAAAAAAGCTAAATGCTTCTGTCTAGAGATATTTCCTTAGAAGTCAAATGATAACAGAACATTACTGACAGAATACAGATATCATATAGAATATTCTTATTACTACATAGCAATTTGTTTTCTCCCTTCTCCACCCCCATCAGCCCTGACATCCTTGGACTATTCCAATTTATTCAGTCTTTCCTCAAAGCCCTGGTTTTCTAGACCTGTGATCTTGCTGGCTACCATCATTGAGGTCTAGGTGATCCAAGTGTTTTTAAGTGCAATGTGCCAAATGGGTCAGGTCATTCCAGCAGAGGAGAGGGAAGCCAGGAGCATTTATAAACTCAGGGCTTCAGTCTGGACAGCTCAAATGTGTTTGTTATTTGCACAATGGTGCAGCACTGTTGAGACTGAAGTGCAGTTCAGGAATGCTGAAGTTCCCTAGAATCCTCCCTGCTGAACTCTCTCAGCCACTCAGTTCTGCTGCTGCAGCCATTATTCCTGTCTGGGCTGTCCTTGCTCTTATCAAGTTGTCTTCACATTTCTTCAGTTCATTTCTCTAATTTATAAACACTGCTTTGAATACTAATCCTATTCTCCAAAATGCTTGCAGCCCTTCAATCCTGATGTTAATCTGCAAATTTAACAACCACATTCCCTAATACCTCACTGAAGCAGTAATGAAGTTATTAAACATCTCCAGCCTGAGTAGCCTTGTTTGCCGTAGGGATGTGGCTCCACGTAAGGCAGATTTAGGCTTCCTAAAGGGGTTTGAAGGATGCTTCCTGATCTCCTGAGCTGAAGCACATTCCACAGGAAACAGTGCAGGATTCCTGACTCAGAGCTCTCATCTCAATCCATGTGTGTGAAGAGCTAATAGTGTCTTCAGTCTCAGAGTCTTCATTCCTGAAGTGGAACCACCAAGGCAATTCCATGAATTAGTGCTCAAATAGGCAGAGAATAGACAGTGAAAGACTAAAAATATTTTTATGCCAGTTTAATAGCTGGTAAGAACATTACCCTTTCTCTTCCTGTCTGGGAAGTTCTATATTGAATTGCTTATGTCAGTTCTTTGTGTTTTAATTGTTTTTGTAAGTTGCACATACCTTAAGAGCACAGTAAACTTATTTATTGAATAGAAAATAAAATGTGCAGAAATCACCAAGTTTTATATATCACATCAGTGAAAGAAGATAAATGCAAGAGACCTACAATACAGCAAAATGATGAATTGCACTGCTGCTTATTTCTGCCAGCTACAGGATCTGTGACAGCCAAAAAGCAAGATGCTGAAAATGTACAGTATGCCCTTCAACTGTGTGTCTTTCTGTCCATTAATCCCTGCATTTGTGTGGTTCCTGTAACATAGTTGTGCAAGTTCTTTCTGTGTCACCAAAGACCTTTTCTTTTTTTGCAGTTGACACTTCTTTACTTACTAGACATAAACTAAGCTATAAATGCCCTAATATGTGCATCTGCACCCCCTGAATAAAGGGCCTTACAAATTATATTTGTCAATTTTGGAGTCTCTCCATATCAATCCTTAAGTCCATGTACACTGCCACTTGTCTCTTCAGATATTCCTCATGTGAAGGTCTCTGTAACGCTGGCATTGACCAGCACTGCCAATGGCAGGCAGATGACAGGCTTCTCTTAAGGGGAGAATGGCCACAGTCTCAATTCATACATTTATTTTTCTCTTCCCAATATGCCACCTCTCAAGCACTAGCCACGACAAACCCTATTTTATAAGCCTTCTCCATTGGTATGCCTGTGGTGCAGCAGCATTTGGAGCATGTCCACGACGTGCTGCATGCAAATGGCTCTCCCCTGAGATGTTCAAAGAAACCCTTATGCTACTGGCACACGAAGATGAGTTCCAGTAGTTCTGTGACAGGTGAAAACCACTTTTGCTCTGTGCTGATAAAGGGATGAATAAATGCATATTATTGCAGGAAGTAAGACTCTGTCTTCGGGCAGAGAAAAGGTTTCAGTGTAAGAACTGTGTTGTTTTGCCTGCATCTGCAGCAGTAGAAGCTGGTCCTTTCTGTACAAGTCTGAATTACCTGCTGTTGCAGCTCAGTGCTGCTATTAAGAATCACTTTGGCCAGCGTGATGAAGGGAGAGAGCCAATGAATGGAAAACTGTCTTGACTCCAAGCAGGTGTGAAGTCTGAAAGCTGCAGATGACAGTTTGATCAGGCATCCTCCTTCAGGCTGGTGCTTCAGTGTAATGGAACAGACTTGCTTCATGGAGAACTTCTAATGCTGCTAAATGGTTGTTTACAGACACATAAATAGCCGAAGCTCTTGAAAATAATGAACTTTATAGGACTCCCTATTCTATTCCTCATGCAGGGGCTACAAGCAAGACTTTGTAATCTCTGTATCTTAATCCCTGGAAATGGAGAGAATAAAGGAAATCAGTCTGTGACACCAAATATGCTGTAACATAGATTCACTTTGACTTCCAAAATGTGTCTGATGTTTTGGGATGCTTCTCTTTTTGAACATTCAGCTTGAAAGACAAGAGGGGGACTTTGCCTTCTGAAAGTGCTGAGCGTGCAGTGTCTGTAAATCACAGCCTCTGTAAGGTACTGCATGTCAGGCTAGATTTGAAAACTTGAGATCAAAGTTTTACTGACCCCCTTTAAAGTATCAGTTTGTGGTAAGTTCCTGCTGCAACAGAAAAACAAAACTTGAAACCAAACTTTCCTAGAACTTCCAAAGATGAGAATATACAGATGCAACAGAAATCTAGGAGCAAGGACAGCTAATTACCTTTTTCAAAGTCACCCTCAGATGGCATTAATATATTGAATCTCGACTTAGAAGTTCAAGTTGGGTGCTTTCTTTGCAAATGACTCAGTCACTGCATCTTAAAGAATTATACTTTAGGCCAACATATAGCTCAAATAATGCAAAAACAGGTATTTAATAGGTAGAAATTTCAAATATTATTAATTAGATGAGGGAATATTTTAAATAACCCCAAACAGAAAAATTACATAATAACTTTTGGCATTAAGAGTGTTTGTCTCAAATTTTTATCTCTCTAAAGGGGAAAATAACCTTCCCCTACTTGTAAAGCAGGGTGAAAACTCTGGAACAGGGAGACATATTAAAAAAAAAGAAAAATTGAAGATATCCAGGTATTTTTGAGAATATAACTTAAAGAAAGGACTAATGCTTATCAGTTCATTCTCTTCCTCCTCCCCATCTGCTCTCTTGCTCTCTGTCCTACACACACATACTCACACATACTTGTGTGAAGCCAACACTGGAGAAAACAGAGCACCAACCAGGCAAGACCTCAGCAACTGCACTCTAAAAGCAGTGCCCAGAGACACCAGGTCTACTTCTCAAACATGGCATTGAAATGCCACATGTGACTAAAGACAGAATTTACGGTGGAAGCACATCTAAGGAAAATCTGCAGAGTTTTGGAGCTGCTGGCTAATGAGAGAACAGTTGTGGCCCAGCAGGGCACAGACAGGTTTCTTTGCTGTCCTCCACTGGCTGGGTGTGATTATCCCTATGTTCTCAAGCAATTCCAGTCTGCCAGAAGTCACCTTTCCAGTTTGGCTCTGAGTGATGGCAGGTTTTGTAGCAGTAGACTTCAGTGACATGGGAAACTCAGTTTGCAAGCATTTCTTATAACCCTGTGTTCAGGATATGTCCTCAGGGCAGTTTTCTTGTTTGTACATTGCAGTAATCATGGCTTTGTTCTACTGAACTCTTTCTGCTTATGATTTTATGCATCACAAAGTTCATTCTTGTTTTAACGTTCTCAAAAATAGGTGTGATACACAGGATATGGTATTAAAGTACACAACATTAGTACCTAACTTTATAATTTATACGAATTAAAGGAAACCAAAATATGAGTCTATATTTGTCACTGTCAGTTTTCATTTAGAGTGATGGATACAAAGACAAAAATCCTCTGCGCAGTTTTATCAAGTTTTCCATCAGGGGCAGAAGTCTAGACCTCCATTCCCAATTTTCCATGTTGTACCTCAAGTAAAGCTTTTCTTGATGCCCTCATCAAAAATACAAGTTATTTTCTACAATTATTGGAGAAAAGTTTCAGTTAACAGGAGAGTCATATGAGTAAGGAGTAGTTCAGACAGAAACAAGGGATGACTGTGACCAGCAAGTTGAGTCAGTGAATTAGAAATTAGAATGAATGTAAGTGAATTGAAGAACTCATCTGTTCCCACTGCAAGGGCTGCTATGGCACCCAAGGGATATGGAAATAGTGCCCAGGTATTGCACAGAGGGAAGGTGGCTGTCAGTGAACAGGCACTGGCTCACTGCAGATGCTGAACCCACTGTTTCACTGGCTTTTACATTTCCAGCCTAGCGACTTCAGAAAGAAGCGTGACTTTGCTTTGTACACGAACACTTCTGTCACCTCTAGCATTGTTCTGTCTGTACCTTCACTCTTGCACTGTGGGTGAGAAGAGAGAAAGGTGCAAAAGAATTGATTGCTTTTGCAGATGATCAGCAGTTTTTCTTTCCTAACTCAAGAGTCTGAGAGGTCCATGCAGCTCCAAAATTTTGTGGAGCCCCTCTATCCACCAAGAGGGTTTAAACAACAGGATCAGGCATTTACCCATCCACTTAATAATATGAGATATGATACTGTTACAGTACTATATACTGAGAATACTGCCTTAGACAGATGTAGGCCAAGAGAAAAATGTGAATGATGGATTCTTGCTGCCTGCAAAGGAAATGAAGTAAAGGATATGCCTGGTAGTCAGCAAGACCTGCATCTTATCAATAAAACATTAACTGTGACAGCTGCAGGTGGAAATGCCATTCCACTGAAGTGTTGTTAGTTTCTCCCAAGCCTTCTCTTCCTAAATATGCTTACTGATTCTATAAATATTATCATCATTAAAGAAAAAAAGCCTACAGAAACACATATTGGATCCCCTCCTAGGGCTAGCAAAAAGTGTCTGCAATGTTTCTTAATTTTCAGTAGGATTTGTGCTTGTAAGTACTTGTTACCTTGAGGGATGGTTTTCAGCCACTCAAAATAATTCACCTTTTGAAAGGCTCCTGATTTTACTTGTAACCACATACTCCAACTAGAAAGAGGAAATATATTGTCATGGAATACTGGGAAATTAAATACCACAAAGACCAGATAATCAGCAACAGAAGTTAGTGCCATTGATTTGCAGAATTCTTACATGAAAAAACGTTTTTAATTGCTGCTTGTTAAATCCTCTGGTTTAGGACTGATATTGGAGACTGTCTGTTTGACCTGAGATCCTCTTCATTTTGTCCCCACCACAGCAAGGGGCAGACTGTGATCCTGACATCCTGCCCTGACTCCCAGTGCAAACATGGCAATGGAGTCTCCTTATTTCATCACTGTAACTGGAGCAACTCCACTGAAACAAATGAAATTATGTGATTGTAAAAGCTGTGCAATATTAGAGATAGTTTGAGAGCACTGCAAAAAATAAAAAGCAAGTTTTTCATAACCTAACCTTCTGTTCTGCTGTATATATGTATGTTGTATGTATATATGTGAAGCTCTGCCTTTAATCATGAATGTTACATATAGCACCATTTCCAAACAAAAGTCCTTTTTAATGATGTGTAAATGAACTTTTAAAGGTATTAATTCTGTTTCATGACAGAAACTGTTGCTACTGGCATGAACCAGACTTCAAATAAGACTGTACCTGAGACTCTGAGGATTTAACAAGCAGCAGTATTACCTCAGTCTCCAAAAAAGCACCGGCACAGATGATCTGTGAAATAGAGCCACTGTCTTTGTGGGGGCACTGTTAATGTAGTTACTTCAAATCTTCATAGCATTGCTTAACTTCAGGGGTGTTAGGCATTAGCACTCTGGCCTGCTGCTGTATGTTTGGGGTTGGGTACAAAGTGGGATCCTCAAAAAAGGACCATTGATTTTTAGTGTTTTCTTACTGCAGAATCACAGAGGGTGTTGAGCATCCACAGAAGTTCAGGATGGGAATACAAACACTAACAAACCAACAGCTGCAGTTATCCTGACAGTCTCAGATACAGCCCCTGGATCTGCTGAAAACAATCCTCTTTGCTTTCAGCTGTATTCCATATTCCATCCTGGGAGAAGGGGGAGTGAATGCATTTTCATGCTCCACTGGTTCCACTCTCTTGCCCTGCATATTATTGTTGTCACCTACTTGTGTTTCCTCTGACTTCCTGCAAACTCTTTGGGGTCTGAGCATATTGTTTGGTGTTCACGTACGGTGCCATATGTGCTGCCACATGCCTGTACTGCACACCAAGCAATGTGTATTTTGTATTCTGATACCTCCAGCAGTGCCCCTGTTTTAGCATTTAACTGTGAAATTACAGCAAAAGAAAGCTTATTTTGGTTGGCTCAGAAATCTGGTTGTATAGGTATAATCATTAAAAACAATCATTCAATGCCTGGCAACTGTCTGTCCACAGTTTTGACATGACAAATATTTCTGAACTGTGGAGAAGAGTGAAGTTAGTGCTCTCTTATGTATCTTTGACCGTCCTCCCAAATCTTCTTGTGTCCATACAAAAAGACAGTGACTTGATTTCACAGATGCACCTTGTACCATTGTTATTTTAGAGACTGAGATAAAACTCAACCAATAATGTATTGCCTTCTGAATTTCTACTCCCAAGCAATTCTGAATTTTAGACATACTTTCCCATTATTTCTTTTACTATTCATTGCATTTTCCTTTTCCACAATTAAAACAGAGTTATTTGCTATGTTAAGCTTAGACTGGCTGAAGATGAACAGAAAGCTAATCAAATATTTACATCATGGTGATTTGAACATGTGCAGTACTAACACACTTGTGCTTCTCACTGATTGAATTAAAAACTTCTGTTAAAGAGGCAGTTAATTGAAGAGTTTTCCTAGATGAGGATTGATAAGGCACACAAAAAAAAAAATTCCTGGTGTCTTCCCTATGTGGAGCTCTGTATTGACTGTATGAAGAGCTGCTCACAGGATTACAGCTGACACTGCAAAGGGAAAGTACATTTCAGCTCCTTTGCAAAGGGAATTGAGGAAAAGTTGACATTGTTTTTTCTACATCCCTGATGATGGGAATTCTCTCTTCTTTAATGTTGGGGGAAGATGAAGATGTCCAATGGTTTAATGGTTTTCAGAGAGCTGCCATAGCAAGCAAGCTGCAAAGACAAAGCCCTCACAAGTGGTAGCTGGAACACGATACAGTGAATTATCTCTCTGCTTAGGGTTTTTTATTTGTTTGGGATAATCAATTTACTTGTGAATTTATTCCCTGAGCAGAAAGGTATTGCACGGATAAGCATTTTTATATTCTATCTGCCATATCTCAACAAGATCTAAAGATTTAAAAGCTTCACATGCATGATAAAAGTCTTGCTTGTGCCTAGGCAATTATTTTTCAGCTTTAAATGTCTCTGTTAATAATGTGTTTTTTACATTCCTAAAGGGCTTTAGCTAGCCTGAAGAGCCAACTAACACCAGATTTCCTTTTTTGAAATGGAAGACAACTGTAATTTAAAAATGCAGTATTTACTTAGTTCCCATTTAACTGAAATTGCATGTATTTAGAAGCCTCCTAATTTATATTCAGGATCACCATTTCAATACCAATGATCAGAATTTCATACATATTTGTGCTCAGCAGCTACTGTATGCATACTGATGAGCCCTTTCCAAGGCATTCCTGTGGCACCAACACTTGCAAACGCTGTGCTGACACGGTGGTCTCTCAGGTGAAAAAGTGCACGTAGGCACAGTGTCCCCAGACCATGCCAGTGATGCTCTCAGTCCAAACCTAAGATAAAGTAGTCAAAAGGGGATGCAAAATGCAGGAGGGGGCACAGAGTCCCTGAAAATTCCTGTGCTTGCAAGCCTGTATCAGTAAATGCAGCCTCTTCTCTTTTTGCTGGAAACTGAAGGCCTGGCAGTTTTTGCAGCAGCTTATTTATTACACATATGATTGAGAAGTTTGTATTTTGTTAAACGTGCTTCCCCTCAGAAGGAAAAAATCAAGGCTTCTCCCCAGAGGGAAGTAAGTTCATGTTACCACTTGCCTCTGATCTTTCTCAGATACATTTAAGAAAAGGACTGGAGAGCCCCCCTGCCTTGGGATGAAACGGGGCCAGCCCATCCCCACATCCAGCCAGCGAGGCCGCTGGCTCTGCCTTTGGGTGCCGCTGACACGCCCAGCTCCGGCTGGGATCAGGGCTGCGGGAGGGCAGCGGGCCTGCCCCAGCCCTGAGCGTTCACCCGCTCAGGGGAGGCGGACAGGAGGAAACGCGAGCACCTCCAGGTACAGAAGGGTTTCTCACACCAACGTGGCGTGGCCTTCTGAAGCTCACACCAGAAATCAGCAGAGAGGGGCACCGAGTTAAAAGCCACTTGTGCCTTTGCCTCATGACTTATGAACTGCCTGTTAAGTCTCCCTTCCCCAGACCCCACACTACTGAAGGATCTCTTCATTTCACAGGATACTGCTTGTTAGAATTCACATCAGAATGTTTAATGGCTATCTAAAATAGAGAATAATTGCATAAATTTTTTACTGTTTCAGGCTCTGCTGTGCAGAACAAAGCCAAGTCTACTCTCTAATAATGTAATTTCAGCTGCACTGTAGCATACACAGCTTTGCACTCTACGTGGTTCTGCCCCTCATGGACTGATATATCAGCTTATCATTGTATCACAACTGGAATGCTTTTTCAATTCTTCTCTCTCTTTCTGTATATTCTACACAAAGAACTTAATAAAGGACATCAAGCTGTTTAGGAGGCAAAAAAACATAGTCAAGATCCTTCCCTTTTGTTTATAGAAAACATTATTTCCTCAGCCACACTAATTTCTAATACAGAGCTAGTCTGACTGCCTGTCATTTTTACTTTATTTTAAAGGAAGGCTGGTGAGCAGAGGCTAGTACTAGGAACTGCAATCCAACAAGTTCACTCTTACAGTAGGAGTGCATATTTCCCAAGGGATGAGTGGCTAGGAAAACCATGCTGGGGATTTCTGCAGGAACTGCCTCCCTGTCACTCAATGTCTCCTCTCATAGCGAGAGTCACGGATGCCCCAGGATGGCTCTGCCCCAAGACTGCTGCTGTGCCAGAGCAGAGAGACATTAAATGTGCAAGTGGAGCTCTGGTGGTTTGCAATCCCTGGCTGACTTTAACCACAGTGACAGGACCCTTTAGGAGCTGCTATACAACATTGCAATTTTGTGGTTTGTAGTTTTTGTTTTGTATTTATTGTTTTCTTTTGCAGAGGACTGCCATAGTAAAGTCCTTTACTTGCACATTTGCTGCTAAAAACTATTTGTTACTTTCATAAGACACCTACGAATTGACTAATAACACTGCCCGTGAACTATAAACCCTCTTTAAGAAAAGTACTTCTCCAGGCATCATGTTTGTCTTCGACAGCTCCTTCTACAGAAACTGTTCTGGGCAAGGGTAGGAAAGTGTGTCCTGCATTTGCTGAAGGTCTTCAGTTACAAAGCCTCTCCACACAAGTTCATCAATCCTTTCTTGGCAAAGTTTCTGGATCTGTGGATTTCTTCCCTGTGGATCTTTCACAGGAAGATGGAATGATCTGTGTATGGGATAAGGTAGAGGATATGGGGATCCATAGTGCTCATTAAAAAATCCTCATTTTAGCCATTTGTCAGTATTCTACCACATTTTCTTTCATGTAACTTTTCTTATGTAACTGCCGTATAAAAAATTCTAACTGCATAGTTACTTCTTCAAGCAAATTTTTCCTGTCTGTCTCAATAATTTGCTTTGTCCTTCCATTCCCTGATATGCAGCTCTGCTGACACCACACAAAATTTCTTTACAAATTGCCTTGAGTAGACTGATGGGCTCTCCACAGTGGTGCAGAGCATTTCTCTTCTCTGGGAGGGGATCAACATTATGTCTTCCACCTCTTGTTCTATGTACCAGTAGGGTTTGTACACTGGGAAACTGGTAAAAAGAAGCTTTATGGATCCTAATCCAAGATCTGGAGATTTAAAAGACCACTAAATAAAAGGGAAAATATCTGTACAAATGAATAAGCTCTGGATTGCAGCCTTAGCAAGAGTCGTGCTCGCATTCCCTTATATACCTCACTATCATCCCACTCAGCTTTATTTTCACTAACTCTGCCTTTTCCTTGCATTCTGTACAGTCCCTTCTCTTTTTTACATTGCACAGCTGTTCTGAATGCTGCAGCAGCCTTAAATTGTGTCTCAGAGGAAATAAAAATATTCCTGTTGGATTCAGCAGATGAACCCTCTCAGGTAGGGGAGGGTTTCTAAATAAAAGGCAATACAAATTCAGTTTTTTCCCCTGTAGCTGCAATGGTAGGGATGAGCATTCACTTGCCTTCCTGCTTCAGCTTTTGACAGGCTGGAATGGAAAAACCCCAAAACACCTGATCATTCAGTCCTGAGTTTAGAGGTGCCATTCTGAATTCAAATCCAATCATTCTGCATCTGTATGTTAGCCAGGCAAAATATTTTATTGTCTTTGCTTCAGCTTTCTCCTCCCATATGAAGTTCTGCCCTTTTCTTTCTGGGCTGTTTGCTTCCCTGGGAGATGCCAATTTAATAGAGAGATTTTGTGGTAGGATATGAATGCAGCTGTCAAATACAAGGATCAAAGCCTGGACACCTGTTTTCCTCTCCTGGTTTTGTCAAGTGGGCACTCAATCTCCTACCGTGGCACTTCGCCAATAAGATCATCAATGGGTCACTCGAATGTCAGCATCTGAGTGTGCAGAGCTGAGTATCAGCCCAGCTCAGCAGGTCCCTCCTTTGCAAGATGAGATTTTGGGGAAATGCAGCTGTGAGAGGACCTCAGTGCAAAGCTGTCAATGTGCAAATGCATCAATGCAAACACTAATGTAGTTTGGAGTGCTGTAAAGTAGCAATTACTGGCATGTGCTGTGAAATATGCATAGATCTGGGGGCATGTTTTCCCTCTGATTTCCCTGGATGCTCTTTCAGTGGTAGTGACTTAGGTTTTTAGCACTGCATAGGGAAAACTACCTAATAACAGTGGGATTGCTCACCTTTGGTTCCACTAATATGTTGGTTTTGCATGCCATGGTTTTCCTGTAAAATCTTTGCATTTCCTCTGATTGATACCTTGAGGATCTGCAAAGTGAAGGTCATCAAGCTCCTCTCATGAGCACCAGAGCTCCTGTTCTCCCTCTTGCTTTCTGTCTAAGCATTCTACCACATAACAAGGTGAAGAAGAAATCACATGAAACAGATTTTCCCTTGCAATACAAAGCAATCTCAATTTGTTAAAAAAAAAACAAACAACCTTATCAGAGACAGGAACCTTCTCATGCTAAGAAATCTCTGGATGCTTCAGGAAAGATGAACAGTTCTTTAATAAGGAGTTGCAGCACTGAGTTCACAGTTGAAAAAGATCAAATTTGATACACCTTATAGGGAGTAATAAGGGAGCAAAATCCCAGACATGTCCAGGTGAGGTATCTCCTTAAATTTATGTATAGGAAGAGATGTAGGTAAGTATGCAGAGGGCTCCACATGGATCTGCTAAGAGGGGTGGGTGAACAGGAGGGAGTGTGCCTGCTTTCTACTTCCTCAGCACCATTTTACAGATCAACTTTCATTAACTTAGATTTGACAAGGCCAGCCGGTAACTGCAGTGTTTAGAACAAGGGCTTTGGCAGCATGAGCAAAACAAAACAAGGATCAGATATTCAGAGTCATTTCACAACCCAAAGATATGCACTAGTGTTATGCTCTTCCGAGTAGGAAAGTCACAGAGTCACAGAATCACAGAATGGGTCAGGTTGGAAAGGACACAGTGGGCTCACCTGGCCCAACATCCCTGCTCAAGCAGGGCCCTCCCAGAGCACAGGGCACAGGATTGTCTCCAGATGGTTCTGGAATATCTCCAGGGAGGGAGACTCCACAAGCTGTCTGGGCAACCTGTTCAAGAGTCCTGCCTGATTTCCATTACACCTAAGTGTCTCCTATCTCAAGGCCTGGAAAAAAGTTAAAATCTACCTAGTTAAAAAAGTTAAAAGTTAAAATCTTCCAGCATCTAAATACCACTGCAAATCTTGTCCATTCTACAGCTGATTCATAAAACTCAAATAAGGACTGAGTACATGGGACAGAGACTAATGCTCACCTAGAGCAACACTTCCCTCAAGACTGGGTACATCAGGGAGCTGGAATCTATCAGGATTTTCTGTCCAGCACTGTGCATTTCCTACCTGTCTTTTCTTTTCGCTGGGAAGCACTGACTTGCCTTTACCTGGAGGCTTAGCCTGCACCTCTCACAGAGGCTTGTCTCTATTGCCATGCACATTTCCCACTCACAGAGATAAAGCTTGTGGGGATGTGTGGGTTGCTATGGCAGAACTGTGCTGCGGGGTCTCCTGTGTTCTTCCAAGTGTTCTGTGGTGGGTGTTTGTTTTTACTTCTTTCAGAATCCATAATGACTCCATCCTTTCTGCTTTTCCCCAGCGTTACCCGCTGCACATGAAAGCAAAGTCAATAAGATCAGTGGAACTAATATCACACTGAGTTCCTGAGGATAAGTAATCAGAATTCAAGCCATCAGGAAGCAGCCTAAAAAATAAGATGCTCCAAAATATCTGGCAACAACAGCCCTTCACAGATACAAACAAATAGCTTTTCTCCCCTCTCTGTTTTGCACACATTCTTTTTAATCTTTAGTGGACCAAGATATAAACCGAGCTATCTTTGGGGAGAAACCTGGAATGATAAATGGTCTGATGTCAATTAAATCCTAATATTAAGATGCTGCCAGGATGACCCTTCTCTGGCTGAAGTGAATTGCCTTCCCTGCTTATACCAGGAGAGAGCCATTGTGAAAGCTTTTTATGATCTTCCTGGAAAATGCTATTTATTAAAATAGTAGTTCACTGTTTGAAGTCTGGTGCAGAGGTTGGATTCTGTCCTGATTCTGAACTATATGAGTATTTTTGCATTAGGATTTCCTCTGTATTTTCTCTTTGCCCAGATGGAGAGGATTTAATTTAAACTCAGGCACTGAAGATTTTAATGCAGAATTCAGACCTGGTTAAAAAAAGCTGGCTGGGGTAGACCCGCGTGGCTGTGATGAGAGAAGAGGGTTACAAAGTCCTGCCTCCCATTAGTGGATGAGTTTATGCTTCCCAGACATTTCCAGGTTTTACTGATAGGACTTCACCCTTTCCAGACCTTCTATCTCAATGAAGTGGCCCAAATCTCTCTCTGGTGGGGGCCCACTAAGACTGTGGTATTACTGCTCTATGACTGACATGCTGCAGAATCAGATTAGGCACCAATTTCTCCATTGGCCAATCCCACTAACTGTCCTGTGCCACCCAGACTTACAATTCCCTGCTCTCTTCCCTGCAGGACTCCATTTTAGATGGGTCCTGCAAATCAGCAGATTGGCTTTTTACTGAAATGAGCAGAATATAAGCTATTTTTCTTGCCAAAATTGATTTCATTTGTGCAGTACATTCATTATCTATAGCATAGCTGCACACAAAATGCTTAATTGGACTTTGGGATGTAGGAAGCAAACAGTGCCCAGTTAGAATACAGCTTGAAAGACATTTTCCTGATTAGGAGTATAACTGAATCATGGTTCATTAGCAGATTTCTATCTGGAGATGGAATCTAGAGAGGTAGTTTCTAAATGATGGGGTTTGTATTACTGATGTCTAGCCAAACAGACAGTCTGGCTGTGTCTCTGTAAGTGTTATCACGATCTCTGACAGAACAAAGCTCTTGAGTAGGTATCTCTTAGTAATTACTCTGCAGAGAGAGAGCTGAGGTCTTTTGCTTTTTTCTCCCTACAATTTTCTACTGAAAATGGTATAATTTTACTTAATCTTTTTCTACTGCAAAGTGGGATGGAGTTTTTGATCAGCCCTTTTATGACACTTTCTCAAAAATGAACAGCTATATTGCATTTTTTTTTTGATTGTTCCAAACTGTTTTGAATCCTCTGACAGACAAATTTATTTCTCTTTCATTATGTCGCTCCTGTAGATTACTCCTTGTCACAGCTTCTGTCCTCTTTGCCACAAGAACTGGACCTGTCCTTACCTCTCTCCAAGAAGTGGAGTGCAGGGGATACTCTACCCAATTATGTTTTCACAGGATTCAATCAGTCGAGCTATGCTGATTTTCACGAGCTGAGGTCTTGGATGACTATCTCTGAAATAAGCTGTCTCCGTGGTCAGAGAGATTTCAGGCATATTATTTTACATGGGCAGTTTCTCCAGTAAATGAGCCTAGCCTGTCTATCTTTGAAGTTTTAGTCTAAAGTGGATCATTTCCTGAACCATTCACTGTATTATCAATGCTATTTCCATTAAAAAAACCCTCCCGTGACTATAAGTCTTATCAGACCATTAACATTTGCCTTGAAATTCCATTCTAAAGCTTAGGCCAGCATGCAATTTGAGAGAAGCTGGAATTCTGCTGCTAGATTTGTTTCCTTATTTCTTTGCTCTTCCCTAATTCCTTTGAAACCTTTCCAGGGAGAGATTTCAGTGCTGAAGGATGATAAATGAACACTCCAGGATTCCCAGGCAGAGGCTGCAGAAAGACAAAGCACTAAGAGGGAGGGACAGTTCTGTTCTGCAGTTTTGTGCTTCAGCTCTTTGCCTCCCTTGCCTTCTGCCCAGAGAGGAGTCTGTGGGTCCTGCTGGAAGGATGTAGGAGAAAGGATATGGTGCATAATGTCATTTTTTCCTTCTCTCAGGAGTAAATGGGTCCCCTTCTCTTACTTCTTCCTTCCTGTTGCTGCTAGATTTTGGCTCAGCGCTACATTTTTCACTCACGTTAACAGACATGAGAGCAAGTTCCCTGAAACTGCGGTGTCTATGACCAAACTGTTCCTACTCAGGAAAAACTAACTAAGCTGTACTTGGTTTTAACACTTTTGCCTGGGACTGCATGTTTAACATTCTGGAGAGATTTGGCCTTGGGGCAGCTGGTGCAATGAAGAAAATGAACGCTCAGCATCTTTCCAGGAGAATTCCTCCTACAGCACTGCTTATAATGAGTGCTTGCTACTCCACTGGTTTATGCCAAGTGGAAAGGGAAATGTCAGACACTCCTGATTTATTCTGTATTTCCTTTTTACCTGGGAAGCTTCCCAGTATCATTCTTATTCAGCTTACTTCTCCACTTTGTGCAACCAGACTCAACTTGAAGGAATTCAATGTTTTAAATAGAAATCATTTCACCACCTACTTTTCTCCCTGAAGGTGCTGTTCAGCAGGGACATGGAGATTGAAGCAGCTCTGATCGTGAAGTTCACACTCAAACTCACCTGTGCTGCCTCAAGAATTCAGGCTCTGTTCCACAGCAATTTCTTACCAAAATCATGTATCTTCTCTGCTTAAACTTCATCATATACATATCTGTCCTTTCCTTTCTTTCAAAAAATCCCAAAGGGTTTTAAAAGATGGAAATTTCACCATTAATGCATTTCAGATATCAGTTTAACTGACAAGCCACACTTCTTAGCTCTCATCTAACTTACCGTGTTTACCTTGATAATTAAAAATAACAATCAACTCTGACATTATTTCCAAGGGTTGACAACCACCTGTGAGACTGGACCATTGAAGGCAAGCCCAAGGGCTGTTACCTTCTGCAAGCTGCTCCCCCAGCCAGTGCTCTCTGACAAGGTTGCTATTGCTATTTTAACCTATTTTTTTAAAAAATGAAATCCAATATACATGCTTTGTGTTATTCCCAACAGAGCCATCTCTCCTTCAAGGCATAACAGAAGAATGGGTTTTAATAGCAAAGCTGGACTGCAGTAAAAAACATTGCTAAAAGAATCAGCCACAGTTCTGATTAAAGTTGCTGCTCTGAGTACCAAGGGTTACCGTTTTATGGAATTGAATTTTCAAACAGCAGAGGGTGTTTTGCTTTTTCCACCCAATTAATTTCCTTTTTTATTTAAAGTCTTCCCCTTTGAGGTCTTTTTTTTTGGATACTCAAGGATTTTGGTGAAAGTTAACTGCAAGTGGCATCAATGGAAATCCTGCACAGAGATCTCTTGGGGATTTACAGAGCCTCATAAGCTCAGCCAAACATTTCCATAAATATTGCAAGGAGGTCGCAGCATGTCAACTCTGCAGAACCTCAGAGAAAATTTCCACTGCAAACCTCCAGCAAACACAGCTTATGCCCAGCTCTTTATATGCACCAGCTCTGCAGCATCCCCCAAAATCAGTGGACTGGAGGAGCTGCTCCCCTAAATCACAACCATTTTGCAGCAGGGACTCAAAGCAGGACACACATCTGCATTTTCCTGCAGCAGGGCCTGCAGCATGGGGGAGCAGGGAGCTCAGAAAGGGGTTCTGTCCTCTGCATCTCAGTAGTGTTCCCGTGGAAGAAACATTATCTCAACTTTCACTGTCAGCTGTGTACTCTAATGAATGACCTCTCCAAGAAATAGTCATAATAAATCCGTGTCTGAACATTTTCACTGTCTGTCTGCTCTGCTCACAACACTCATTCCTTCAAGGGTACAGGAAGGTAAACTGCAGTGTGAGGTGCAGCCTTGGGAAAATCACCAGAAGGAATTTAAGTGAAGATGGAAAGAGGTCCCCAAGGTGTGTGATTCATCACCTCAGCAATTCCTGTTACTAGGATTCACAGTGCTGCATTCCAGCATTTTGCCATCACCTGCCTAAAGTTCACTATCCCTCTATCTGAGCTGGAAGAACGAGAAAGAAATGTTCCCTACAGCAGCCAAAGTTCAAAGCCCAGCCCATTAGCTCACATTCATTTCATTTTACATTAATATATAATATGGCTAATGCTTCTCTGTGGATTTCTCACATGTCAGAAGAAGCAAACACGTTTAAGTAACTAACAGGGTGCAAACAGAGACTCAATAAATTAGTACAGAGTAACCCTGGCTTCACTGGTCCTTGCTGAGGTTATCAGAGAGCCAAATACAAAACAAAACCAGCAGCATTTCCCATCCCACGTTGTGAACAACAGGACATGAATTCAGACTTCATCCAGGTTTCTTGTAAAAGTCAATCCTTATTTTGTCTTTGATCTCCAAAATCCTGGGCCTGTTCTCACTGCCTCCTAACTCTTCCAATTTCACTTACCTGGAAAGAAGCTGTGGCAATCTTCTTGCTATGTTCTAATTAGTTTCTATCTCTCTGACAATTGTTTTACCAAAGCTCAAATTCTCATAAAACAAATTGTCATTCCTGTCATATCCTCAGTGATTTTATTAATAACTTTCAGACCTTTTTTTTGGTGCCTGGACAGTATATCTTTTACTGCTGCCACAACAAAAATATTGTTGGAAAACCCTACCCTTTATAGACACCACAGTTCAAGGGGCTAATTTTTATTGTCTATGTTTTTTCTGTTATCAGGAACTTAACAGTCCCAAAGTTTTAAGGGATGCATTAACCCTGGGAACAATCAGCAAATATGGGAACAGTAGAATTCAGAGACAATTTAAATAATAATGAAGAATACACTTTAATAGAGGGTCAGATTTTTTGAACAATTATTACAGCCCTAAATACAGACTATAATTTGGGAGACCAAGAGCCAAAATGGTAACACTGCAAAACCACAGAAGTCAGTACTACCTGTTCATATTATATGGGAGAAAAGCGGTGAATTTAAGAGGGTTAAAAATAAAGCACATTATCATAAGCAGGTTTCTATAAACTGGATTTCTGTAGGCAGCTGAAGAAAAAGCACTGTAGCCAAGAGTACATGTATGACTTTGGCTATCATTCAGTCTTCTAAACACTTGGAAAGACACCAGAGAGATCTGGCAGAGAGGCAGAGAATTGATTTTATTTTTCTCTGTAATAAACCTCTATGTATGTATGATAAGATTTTAGGAATAAGACGTATAAATCCCAAGTGATTATTTAAGGATACCATTTAGCCTTGTAATTACTGTGGTCTCTTAACAGCTGTTATGTTTAATTGATTGCAATGCTTCAGGGTTGGAACACTTTATCTTGGAGCTCCATCTACCGATCCGAAGGCGGCACGACTTTGTCAGGAACCATCCCACAGCCTTCAGAGCTGAGCTCTGGCTCACACCAGGGGAAATCCCACGGGAAGGGGGGACAGAGAAACCCCTCTGAGAGCTGCTGGGACACAAAGCAGGGCTGTAGCTACATCCTCCCTCACTGCTGCAGCCAACCCACGCGTGCTTTGACAGGCATCCCTCTCTGCCCTCAATGTCCCCTCACTGCGTGTGCCCAGTGCCACAGCCGCACCCGCACAACCACACCCGCACAGCCACAGCCGCACAGCCACAGCCCCCCAGCCACAGCCGCACAGCCACAGCCCCCCAGCCACAGCCGCACAGCCACAGCCCCCCAGCCACAGCCGCACAGCCACAGCCCCCCAGCCACAGCCGCACAGCCACAGCCCCCCAGCCACAGCCGCACAGCCACAGCCCCCCAGCCACAGCCGCACAGCCACAGCCCCCCAGCCACAGCCGCACAGCCACAGCCCCCCAGCCACAGCCGCACAGCCACAGCCCCCCAGCCACAGCCGCACAGCCACAGCCCCCCAGCCACAGCCGCACAGCCACAGCCCCCCAGCCACAGCCGCACAGCCACAGCCCCCCAGCCACAGCCGCACAGCCACAGCCCCCCAGCCACAGCCGCACAGCCACAGCCCCCCAGCCACAGCCGCACAGCCACAGCCCCCCAGCCACAGCCGCACAGCCACAGCCCCCCAGCCACAGCCGCACAGCCACAGCCCCCCAGCCACAGCCGCACAGCCACAGCCCCCCAGCCACAGCCGCACAGCCACAGCCCCCCAGCCACAGCCGCACAGCCACAGCCCCCCAGCCACAGCCGCACAGCCACAGCCCCCCAGCCACAGCCGCACAGCCACAGCCCCCCAGCCACAGCCGCACAGCCACAGCCCCCCAGCCACAGCCGCACAGCCACAGCCCCCCAGCCACAGCCGCACAGCCACAGCCCCCCAGCCACAGCCGCACAGCCACAGCCCCCCAGCCACAGCCGCACAGCCACAGCCCCCCAGCCACAGCCGCACAGCCACAGCCCCCCAGCCACAGCCGCACAGCCACAGCCCCCCAGCCACAGCCGCACAGCCACAGCCCCCCAGCCACAGCCGCACAGCCACAGCCCCCCAGCCACAGCCGCACAGCCACAGCCCCCCAGCCACAGCCGCACAGCCACACCCACACAGCCACCCCTGCCCAGCCACACCCG